>JAUELE010224337.1:0-21541 GCA_031471655.1 Diodora aspera | reverse complement strand
TTTTGTTGTCACCGTTGTATCCAAAAAGTGTCACCGTTTGGACCAAATATCTATCCCCGTTTCGTCTAACTGTGACCGTTTCGTCAAGTCGAATGTCATCGTTATGGCGTATCACCGTTTTAGCCAGTTCCATAGTTGCTTACATTCTTCCAAATGGAATGCTCAATCTATGTTTAGCGTTAGACGAAGCCAGCAACTCCCTTTCTTTATCGCCTCAATTAGTGTGAAATCTTTGCGTAACAAAATCGGAAACAAATACATCACGGTATTATATTATTAGATGAACAGAAAGACAAGCTCTGAACATAGATTGGCGTACCTGCATCTCTGATCATGTTTCTTTAAGGCTTTGCAAGTTTTAATCAATATGGGTCTCCACTCACGGGTTTGCCAGTATTGCACATGGATCTCCACTTGACGTTTGCCAGTGCTACAAGTTTTATTTAATATGGATCTCCACCTAATGTTTGCCAGTATTGCACGTTTAATTTAATATGGATCTCTGCTTAAAGTTTGCCAGTGCTACAAGTTTTATTTAATATTGATCTCCACCAAATGTTTGCCAGTATTGCAAGTTTTATTTAATATGGATCTCCACTTAAAGTTTGCCAGTATTGCAGGTTTTATTTATGGATCTCCACCTAAAGTTTGCCAGTATCGCAAGTTTAATTTAATATGGATCTCTACTTAAAGTTTACCAGTGCTACAAGTTTTATTTAATATGGATTTCCATTTGAAGTTTGCCAGTATTGCAAGTTTTATGAATATGGATCTCCACTTAAAGTTTGCCAGTATTGCACGTTTTATGAATATGGATCTCTACTTAAAGTTTGCCAGTATTGCAAGTTTTATGAATATGGATCTCCACAACTGTGTCAATATTACATGTTTTACGTTAAAGGGGACAAGGCGTTATGTGTTAAAAGATAAATGTTGCAACTACAATAGTTCTGTGTGGCCCATGTTATTTTCATTCACACGTTATACATGTATCTGAAATTTGGAAATCCACAGATAGTTAACTGCTCGGCAACATAATTCACATGTGGGCTCGTGATAACTTAGACAACGTTTATTATGACCGTTTCCAACGAAAGCATGCTTAATTTACTTTCGTTGATAACTTGTCATAGTTGTATGGTTCCTAGGGAGTTGACATGGCTCAGGGTAAAGATCTATGTAGAAATGAATATACATTTATTTAGATTTGTAGATCATCCTTAAAACTCACATCAATAGTTACCATTAGTGGACATCTTTGTCAACAGGTGGCGTTGTCAAGAAAGATCATGGAATACCATCAAAGCGGCTACATCGACGATCTGATCGACGTTCATTTCGCGGACGCCCAGTGTTTTAAACAGAGGATTACACAGGAGGAGTCGCGACTGGAAGTACAACATCACGCAGGGCTGTTCGTCATGATGTGTGTGGGCATCATTTTTGGCATAATTGTGTGCTTTCTCGAACACGCTGTCTACAAATGGTTGGTGCCGCGGTTTCGGGCATCTCCGGAAAACAGCCAATGGAGGAGCTCCCATATGTTGTTTTTCAGTCAGGTAATACTATGGATCTTAATTTAAAAGATTCAACAACATGTATTATGAGCAAGGAAAACAAATTTACAATTGTAGTACCAACGAAGACTGGAGCCAATGTATATGTCATTTTACCGTGAAAGAACGTGTAAAGAGGGGTCCCCAAACCTTTTGTAGTCATCGACACCTTCGTGAAAGTTTGATCCATCATCGATCCCCAGGCATGTACAGGAATATATAGGGACATAAAAAGGAATTAACTGTTTACTGCTATTTTTTTAAATTGTGAGAAATGTACAAAATACTGAACATAATTTTGATGTTCAGCTTAACTGCTTTTCAGTCTTACCAAAAACTTCAATCAACCAACTGGCGTTTATTGACCCTCTTTTGACCCTTAGGCATTTTTCGACCCTTTTGGGTGGTCCCATCAGCAACAGGGAGATCCTTGGTCTGGGGAACTATGAAGCCTTTGCAAATTGTAATTGTCTGCTGTATATTAAAATTGTTCTTTTTAGAACATTTGCTTTGAGTTAGTTTAGCCATCAAAACTGTCTCAGCTTACGGGTAGCCAGAGTAGTTTTGATCATGTCGTGGTGGTATAGCTGAAATAGTTTAAAACTCACTGTGAAAACAATATCACTCTCACTTATCTTGTGAACTGTGTACGTTCTCCTTAACCATGACCCGTCATATTTCAGCGACTTCATCGTGCTGTGACTAGTGCGGAACTGGTGAATGCGCATGATTCGGCTAAAGAACTGCTTGGTATGGTTCGGAATCGCGAGTTCACCCGCCTATTTCAGAAAAGTACAATTCGGGTAAGCTTTAAACAGGCCAAGGCCATCGGATGTGATAGAAATGGAGATACATTTTATGTTGCACAAACGGCATCCTGGCAAAGCTTAAGACTAAAATCTCCTTTAAATCCAGTTATTACCCAGTTGATAAAGTCGTTTCTCCATCATGATGAACTTTGATCATATTTTCGTTTTGCATGTTTTTATGATAAACCTATATGACGTCAGTTGAGATAAAAAAAAAAAATCTTGGCGTCCACTGAGTGCTTTTCTGCTATTCACGATGTATCCTCCAATGGTAAAATTCAAGCAGATACGACAGTACGGCAGATAATTGTTATAGCGTAGTTTGGGTTCTACATACATAACTGTTATTCATTTATTTATGCACTTTAAACGTAATCTTATTGGAGCATTAGTTTATCTTACTTGTGTATCAATCATTACTCCGACGCTGTTTTCCCGACAACTAAAGCTTAAGGAAATGAAACATCTCAGACCTCTGTTGAAGCACCGTGCTGTCAATGCAGTTATGCATAACGTAATATCATGGCACTCCTACCATCCCAGATCAGACATTTTGAAGTGCTCCCGAACCCGGTCTTCCTGCTTCTTCTGGACCTTTTGTCAAAGTTTGACACAGACAAGCCATACTTCTTCTATGTAATATCGACCTGAACAAAACAAGACCTCGACACTTTTCAATTTTCTCTTTGTAACCGTACGCTGGGAAATGTAGTCTTGTGACCAAGCTTATATTGATTAGGTGCGGCTGGATGAAGCCAAGACTTCTTGCCATGGATTCCTTTCATTGCCATCATGCATTCAGCTTGGAGACAAAAAGCCAACGTGTACTAGTTAGCTCCCAACACATTTAGCATTTCTGAATATTAGTCAAGTCTGGGACTTTTTACATCCGGGTCAGAAATTACTGGTTGTGAGTGAAGAATTAATCGATTCCATTTCACCTCAAATCTTCCATAACTTCTATGTCTTCATGTCAGTAAAAATAGTTCATAAAAAGTTATTTTCTGCACAGTTATTCCCATATAAATCCATTCCCAATCTTAACCTTGCATCAAAACCATAGACACAAAATCCCAAGGTCAAAGCTATCATTATTCCTACAGCTAGCAGCCAACAGCCATAAAGACTGCAGATGCAGACGAGGAGAATATTGTGTTCATATATATATTTATATAAATATTATATTACTCATTTACTCCATTGCAAATCTCTTAATCTGAACGAAACGATTCCTCGGAGGTACAATCGAGGATGAACAAAGATTAGTTTACAAGACAGTGCCAATATGTCAACAGAACTGGCCATAACAGCAAGAATTTCTACTGAATGACAAACGCACAATGGTGAATTACAGATATTTTTAATTCAATATCATTTGTTTCATTGGTGTGGTACTGCTTTCATGACAACTAAGACACCGTCACCAGACTGTGGAAGCACTTATAATATTATACAGACGTCCAAGAAAACGATACAGAGAAAAATATTTAGAACGTTTACAAGCTCCTGTTGCTATGCCACTGTTCACAAACAGTGTTCTATTTTCGTGGAATTTCATTTGGTTTGCAAATAAATAAATATCTCTGAAAAATAGCCAACACGTGTTTGTATTGCTTCAGTGCTCTCTGAAAGACTTGGTATAGTTTTTTTTGGATATCAGTATATTACAATTTAAACATATGATGTGAACTGTGGTGTTATGACCGCTGTGAATGTTTTAAGTTTTTAGCCTGAATCATCGACATACAGAGTTACAGAAAGTGCTTTCACTTAACATTTCATTTAATGTATTTATTTTTCAGAAAAATAAGTTGGCTGACATGGCAAAAACCAAAAGGATAAATCGGAACTTTTACGATATTGTTGAAAAGGCCAAATGGTGAGTGACAAGTTGTGTGCAACACTGTAGTTATACCGACACTGTAGTTGACACGTTTATATATATTTAATTTACGCCAATGGAAATACTGTGTCTTTATGGTACCGAGAACATTAGTTGAGAAGTATTTACAGAAAATATCCATTTTCATTGAGATCTGAGTGTAATTTCATTTCAGATCAGCACACAACGTAGTCCATTTACAGGAACCAAGATAGCAGTCATACAAATATGTTATAACTGCAGGAACCTACTATATTGTTTGCAGCAATGCAAATTTCTAAACACTTTAATAGTCCATGATGTATGTAAACCATAAGTAGACGTACTTCATTGGAAACATTTATCTTGTTGATCTTAGTCTCTCAGTAGCAATGGGCTGTTCAACTACTTTCTTTCCCGCGACATAAAGATCTATGTATTGACATAAATCACACTGTCAAAGCGTATTGAAATACAAGGAAGTAGTCTGGTGTCTTCTATAAAAGCAGTCCAGCCAACGATCTTCACCAGTCACGATAACATCGTTAAGCACCGAGATTCAGTTTGATGCCATTTGCAGCAAATGATTAATCTTATTTCAGTCATTTGCATCTAGGAAGACTTCCGGCTAAATATTTATGACATTTTCTAGGGATTTCTTTAAAAAACAATTCAAGCTTCTTTTAGCTGCCACAGAGCAGTAACAGAACAAAACATCAGTTCCAATAGACATAACATGTTTTGGGTATATTTCAGAACAGCGTGTATTTAATGTGGCTAATGAAAATTTCATGTCATCAGACAGAGTTCGGTAATGCCTCATTGGATCTTCCAATGTACGGTTGGACTGGATTTAAGATGCCGTTAATAAGAGAACAATTTTATGCCTCATTACACACAACGTTAGTTAAATGATGCCTGTATTTTATTTCCATATACATGTACTACTAACTTAAATTGGTATGCCTCATTATGCCATAAGTAAAGCGCATGCATAGGAATTTCTTGTGTTTTTAGAAATTTAGTTTTTACATCTTTTTCAAATGTAGATTCAAATCTTGAAATTAGTCTGCACGGTCAAGTAAACATTTAGCAAACAAGTTTAAATAAAATTATCGACTTAAAACAATCTCAAAAGCGTCCTTGTCAAGTCAATGTTTCATCTGGTTCAAAATCATCACATTTTGGTGAAATAGCGCATTGTCATCTACTGGCTCTTAATTGAAGAGTTAAAGGCTTTCTCCAGAGGTGTGTTGTTAACAGCAACTTAAGCAATGGTTTTGACAGTAATTAAGAGAACAGGATCATTATTCTGACGAAGAACAACGACTTACTCAGAAACAACTAATGACTTTTAAGCTTTTAAATACAACGAAAAATAGACATGAAAGTATTAAAACATATCCGTGTTGTGATTAAATAAAGATATTTTCATTCATGCTCCAACATCTAGACGTACGTATTTCATGTCCATTCTTATGCATTTGTGTTCTCCAGTGGTGAACAGAACAGGTAGGACAGAATCATTCAACATTTGCCACTTGCAGCTTTACACACGCTTAGCCTGCATAAAATACTTCCTTTTTCTTACAGAACTGGTTGATGAACCAGTTTCCCTTTACGACAGACAGTGTTTTCTGAGTTCCACCCGGTGCACCTTATATGTTAATAGTTAATTAGTCACATATCCTGTACTTTGCACCTTTTCCCCTATTAATATTGTGCTATGTCGTGGTAAGTGGTGTAAATTATTGCATAGTTGATTCCTAACAGAGGGCGCCATGATCTGAGGTTCACATTTAGATACGGTTCAGGGGTTTTACACTTGCTGAAGACAATGATTAAATGAAGTTTTGCCTGACAGTTCACACTGATTAAAGTGATATAGCTGACTGGCCATAAATGTTGAAATTAAATTCACAATTTATTCTTATTACGATGGTATAGCTGAAATTTGGTTTCCGCTTGACTCAGGCATAAATGTTGAATAATGGTTATATAACTGATGGTCTAAACTGATTGTGGTGATATTGCCAAAATTGCTTGTCACATGGCACAGGCGTCCATGTTGAACAATCGTAATATACATGTACCTAATGGTCTAAACTGATTGTGGTGAATTGCCGAAATTGTTTGTCACATGACAGAGGCATAAATGTTGAATAACCGTAACATAGCTGATGGTCTAAACTGGGTACAGTGTCTTCGTCGAAATTGCTTGTCACATGACACATGCATGAATGTTGAACAATCGTAATATAGCTAATGGCCTAAACTGATTGTGGTGATATTGCCGAAATTGCTTGTCACATGCCACAAGCATAACTGTTTAAATTGTCACGTTGTGTGAACTGATTGTGTTGTTAAAGCTACAAGTGCTTGTCACATGACACCGCAATATTTCTCAAATTAACAGTGTGAACTGATTGAAAAAAATATAAACCAGGAATTACATGGCATTGGTGTAAATGTGGGGATTTACCTGCAGTCGACACTGATTGTTTTGATATAGCTATTTTCACTGACATAATAAAGAGTAGATATACTGAAATTGGTCTACCTCTATACTGATAATAGCGGCATGGATGACATTCGCGGTATCATGATAGAGGCAGAAATGTTTAGATTAGTTTATCATTACACGGCTGTGGTGTCAGAGCTAACATTGCTAGTTTGACGAATCAGGCAAACATGGTCACTATAATCCTAACTTAATAAAATGTCACTTGTTTTGTCTCCTAAAACGCAAAACACTTGTTGAGTACGTTGAGAGTTGTCATTCCGTTTTTAATTTGTTCTTGCACGTAGGAAGGAAGATGTTTTCAATTTTTTCTTTCTTTCTTAAGTGCAGTAAAGTTGCACTTTATGCTTAATAGGCCAGAAGTGCATCAATTATATTTATTTCAAATCACATTTTGACACATGCATATTTTCTTTTTTCACAATTTTTATAGTTCAATATTTCACCGTCAGTTTCTTTTCAATTATTATATTACAATTGTTTGATAAAAAAGGGTTAACATTCATTGTCATTTTTTCATCATCATCATCTGTTACTCATTTAATTATTCGTAGAGAATGCGGAATGGTCTATCGTCTCATTAAATAGAAAATAACATCATTGCATGAAAACATCCTTAACCATATTAAAGTCGTAAATGTTAACAATGTTGCTAGAAACATTGATGGAAGTCGGCGTCGAAAGTACCATATATTTGAATGCGTAAATCATTTCTATTGTACAGGTTACAAGAAATGAAGGCAAACAACTTGATGGACGACACTGGGAATGCTGATTCCGAGATTATAGAGATTCCTTTAAAAGACCTGGGTATGAGCATAGAGAGACAGTTCAAGCAGGAGAGTCCGCATCTTGCTCTTCCTTCGACTGCAGAAAGCCAAGCTGGAGGTTTGGAAGGAGGTGATGATGAAGAAGAGGAGGAGGACATCAGTCATTCCCAGGAGTGTCTGTTATCCGAGACGAGCAGAGACAGATCGGGAGACGCTGCCTGCTCGGACTCCTACTACAAGGGCACCGATGATACAAACTCCTCGATACCTTCTCTGGAAGGCGCTTTCTGTGATGATATTCCATGTGATTCCTGCGACACCTCCCAAAATAATAACGCCCCATCTTATGCTGCTTGCGCTGGGCGAAGCCCGCCTTTGTTACATAAATACAGACTGGATTCACTTCCTAATGGTCATCTGTTTTCGGGTGACGAAGAATCTCCCTCCACAGATAACTTTGCAAACAACAGACTAGAAAATCAAAGCAAACTGTTCAAGGCATTAACCGATGACAGCCATAACTACATGTCTTCCGTGTATAGCAAATCACTCCTCCCTAAAACAAACAACATGGTTCGTTCTTTACTTTATAAAACCCAGTCATATCAGGATCACTTGTACTCAGCGGACGATTCCCTTCCAGGAGTGTTCTGCTTAGAAAAGCTTACCAAGGAAGAACTTGTCATTATGTGGAAGACATCCGAGATGGAACTCAATAAAAAGTTGGAACAGGCGTTGAGAGAAAAAGCGAAATTAGAACGGAAATTAGCGCAGCTGCAGAAACATTCACAAGTGTGAGGGTTGCTTATTTTTTCTAGAGAGGCTCAATGTGTCCTGACGACAGAGGAAGCGCCTCGGCACGTCAATGCAGGTCCGTGTGCGCCGCAGGTGCCTTGACGTGTTGTAAATCAAGAAGTGTTGCAATAGTCGTTCACTAATCTGTCTTTCGTATATTTATTACTTGTCCCCGAGTTCGGATGAGTAATCTGTTGTGTGTGTGAAGTGGCTTTTGTGATATGGGAATGGTATGGAGATTCTGTCATCAGTGTTGTCAAGGGATATTATTGGGTGTTTCCAGAGGAGTACACCAGATTTGAATACTCTGCATTTTGTTTTGGAAATGAAGATATATTTTACTGATTGTTGTATGTGATACGTTTAACCGACATCTATTTGCGGGTAGTGTTTACACACTTATTATGTATTATATGTAATATATTAACTCAATGCAAGTTGACAAATATTCTTTTATAAACTTTCAAGGTATATCATATACATACTTTTGAGTGTAACATGTATCTTGTTGTAGACTGTCCTGTCATTTTGAAAGTATTTATGTGTTTAATGTTCGCCTTCAACATTGTACATATATTTCTGCTCGGCTACCTTCTAACTTGCTGCTTTGACTTTACTCAAACTTTATCTTCGACATACGCACAATGGTCGGTCATCTTCGGGAGACGAACGTTCCGATTGAAACACAAGACTCACCCAGGCATTTAACCAGTTTACCTCATACAAGAAACAACAAATCTATTTTAGGCTCACTCCAAACTCACTGATTCCGAGTAGTTAAGACCTCGACAGATTCTGGATTTCTGGTTTTTGACATCCTTAATTCAGTGCCTATTTTCTTCTACATCAGTGCTTTTGTGTATTTCAAAAACGTCTCTAAAACATGTAACATATCACTCTTTTACCTTTTTAGTTCTGAAAATGGCTTTAACTTGCATTCTCGAGATAAATGTCGCATTTAACCTTGTGCTGCACACCACAACGAATAATGACCAGCTTGTGATGAACAGAGAAATACATAACGTTCGGTGAACTTTGTTTCTGGGATCAGAATCCGACAAGTGGATTATCGGTCTTGCCAATTCCTCAGATGTCTCTGTCGCAGTTTGAGTCGTGACTGGTAACAGTCCGATGTGTCAGACTTGACTTGTGACAGGACGGTATGTGCTAGTCTTGACTAGTGCCAGGTTAATAAGTATCAGTTTTGATTAGTGACAGACTGGCATATGTCATCCTTGGCTAGTGGCAATTTGGTGCATGTCTGCTTTGCCCTAGTGCCAGTCTGATATGCGTCAGCCTTAACTAGTCACTGTCAGGTAAGGGTCAATATTGACTTTGTGGCCACTGTTTAAACCATGATATGTGTAAGTCTTGACTATTGAGAGACTACTGCTTGTCAGTTGTGACTAGTAACAGCCTGGTACGTGCCAGTCTTGACTAGGGACAGTCTGATATGCGTCAGTCTCCACTAGTTACAATCTTGTAAGGGTCAAACTTAAAGTTGTGACAGCACCGACTGGTACCACCGTGGTCTGTGTCCCGCCTTGACTAGTGAGAGGCTTATGTCTGTCAGTCTTGACTAGTGACATGCGTCAGCCTTCACTAGTTACAGTCTGGTAAAGATCAGCTTTAACTATGTGTCAGCATGGTTCCAACCTGGTATATGTCATCATTGACTAGTAACAAGCATGTAGGTGTAAGTCTTGACTGAGGCAGTCTAGTTACAGGCTGATGAGGGTCAACTTGAATTATTTGTCAGCAACGGCTGGTTCCCCCTGACATGTGTCAGTGTTGACTAGAAAGAGACTATTATCTGTCAGCCTTGAGTATGTACATGCCAGTCTTAATAAGGGGTAGAAAGTTATTCACAGCTTTAACCTGCGACAGTCTAATATGTGTCAGCCTTGAATAGTAACATAATGTTTTGAGTTGTGTAAGCAACTGTATCTGCTGTAAACTTCCTGATATGCGGGTATACTTTGACTGACTGCATTCGATGACATTCGTGTTGTTTCCAATTTTTCAAGTCAAAAATACGGGTCACGTCAGGCAAGTGTGATCTTCCATCAAAAATCTAGGTATATCTGAAACAAAATTAAAATTCGTTATAAATCGTATATGAACTCACTGATTCTTGTTCAATAGTTACGTGTACTACTCACGCGTAGACTTTTTTTTACGTGAACTTGTATTTTCGGTCGGTGAAATGTAAATTCTTTTGATTACCATCTTACATAAAGATTTATCAATACAGTGTTGAATGTTTTCTATTATGTCTTCTTTTCACTACCTGGACTGGTGGAAGGTGATACTTTGCCTGACGTGTTTGTTTGTCATTTTGTTGTTTGCCAATGGCGGAGGTATTTGGTCTTCATACCTACATTTTACCCCGTATTTTTCACGACTATGATGCCACTTTAAGTTTTCAGGTTTAGTTAATAGATGTGGGAGTAGCTACCCACTGATGGATGGTGTCCTAGAAAAATAGAGGAGTTACCGCCCCTTTTCCGCCACCAGGGAGGTTAAGAGGTGGACAAGGGGAGATAACCACGTATGTGTGGATTGTGATTTTCCCCTATGTTTTGCCTTACGTGGCAAAGTAGGGCAACTGTCATTATGCAATATTTTATTGTTAAATATTAAATATTAAGAACAATATATGATTGATTTGTCGTATGCTTTCCAATTCATCACATTGACTAATGATAATATCCATTTAAGAACTTCATTGTTCATTTTGACGAAACAAATTTGTAAATATTAAATAAATAATTTTGTTGTAATTTTGTTCAGTTTTAATTCAGGTATATCACCTGCTGTTAGAGGTCATATTTCGGGACAGACTGATGACAGTAATATTCAGTAATTGACGGCAGTATTCTTAACACATAACACACAAATAGTGATTATACCTTTGATTATCGATGTGACCTTTTATAAACAATTCACCACATTTATTCAATATTACTAGCACAGTTGTAGCCAGGAAGATCTTTATTCAGAGAAAATGTATTAGTTTTGAACACGAGTATCTGACGTAAAGCCAGGCCATCCAAGAGGTATTCCTGCAGGGACCATTATGTTTATGAATGCTGGCAATATTTCTTTAATATCCAATGACCCATGAGGGTGATTGGCGCTGCAGGGCAGTGCCCATTTTCAGCTGGACCGACTGGGACAAGTGAAGTAAGGAACTTTGCCGATGGGCACAACAAAATATCAACCCTATAGGATCGAACTCGCGACCTAACCGTTGCTGAATCGCGTGTCAGACGTCTGTTGCTCACGGCTACCGTGCCTCAACCCTATGGGCTTTTCATTTGCAACTAGTTAGAGGCTCAGGTTTTTCATTCATATCACAACAGCAACGAAAATATACCTTAACTACACTCTCTGTGTTAGTCACCAATAATTAATAACGGATCTTCACTATCTTATTCTATTCACCTTGCACGACAAACGTGGACCTTTTAGCGTATTTGGAAACTCAACGAGACCTGAATGAAATTCAAGTGAAAAGAATGACCTGCAGAAACTAAAGATGATATATGCACATGTCCAATGTTTGTTGGTAGCGTGTTTGTGCTAGAATTAAATTTACTTTTATACATAATCGTTTACAATGCCATGGCATATAAACAATCGAGTTTAATAAGTGTGCTTTACTATCAAGCAACAGTTTGGAGTTTTCGCTTAGTAACTCCCCAATAAAACCTTTTCTCAAAACATTGCAGGTATATAACCTGTTTAAGCCATTCAGTAGATCCATCTATACATTCTTCCAACTGTGTACACCTTACATGCCATTCTAAGCAAACCTTTATGTGACATAATTTCTGACTATACAGAATTTGCTGTACCCTATGAAATCCAGACAGTTTAAGTTGAACACACAAGTATTTGGGAGAAAAAACCCCGAAAAACTCACCAGTGACTGAAAATAAACTGACAATCAAAAGAAAGTGTACTGATCAGTTTCAAGGAACCATGAAAAAGGCAAAACACAAAGTGATGCAAAACGTTTACTTCGAAGGAATAAGCATTTGACGACATATCAAATCTGATATAGACAATAATCACCATTAAATGTCAACAGGATTGTTCTGAAACAGCATTGTTGGTAAATTGTTTATGATCTAAAAATGTGTCGATATAGTTTCTTTTGATCGTCAGTATAGATGATAAATACATGTTAATCATATGAGGAAAGGAGAATCAGTGAGATAATAGCAACAGCAAAGACAGTGTGAATCTGTTTCTTAATTTAAGCATTGGATGACGCCGACGAAACTTTAATTCTTCGTGGTAATACTAATAAAACATTGCCTATAGAAGTACCGCTGTCACTGGGTGGCAGAATGAATGAGATTTTGAATGATAAGTTTTATTACTTGCAGGCAGTTACACAAACCTCAGCTCGGGAAAATCTCTCAATCTTCTCATTTTCCCTCACTGACATAAAATAATGAAATTGGATATTGCAGATGACAAGACATAGCATGAACCGAATGATCTTATCGATTGGTATTGCCTTTCAGCTGATGAATGGCGATAGATTGCGTCTTCAAACCCCGCATCCTTCCAAACACGGATCAAACGGACATCTGTGTTAGTCTGCAAAACGTTGACGTGAGAAAGCTTTTTCGTTTTACAAGATTGAAAAGTATTTTCTGTATTGAAATAGCATCCTAAAGCTACTGGATCTGATAGAAGACCAGATTTAGACAGAGATGAAAGGATTGAGATATATCTGCAACAAATGCAAACTGGGTAAGTTGCATGTCCAAAGTGTTTAGGGTTCAGTGTTTAAACTAGATTGCATCAGCCTTGGCGGTCATGGGTTCTAGTCCCGACGGGTCAGCTATGGTTAAGATCGATCTGATTGTGGGTCTTGAATCGCGTGATATACAAATAATTTTAATCACCTTCTGTTAGGACCACAATCTCATACACTCATATAATCAACCTTGGAAAGTTTACTAAGCCTATAATTGATGATGGCCATGTAATCTATTCTATGGAGGTACAGGTCTTAACGTGGATAAATGGTCAAAGTATGTTTATGTGTAGGGCGCTTATGATAGAATGGCTTTTATTATGAAATTTCTGCCAACATGCATGTACACACACACACTTACATGTAGGCCTACACATGCAGAGATCTCCAAGCCGGCTAAAGAGAGTTCGATGACTGATCTTCTTGGCAAAGGGAAGAAACGACGAAAATGGAGTATTATATCGATGGGTTAAGGCAAAAAGGTGCCAAGTGCAGTTTTGAGTTACCGGACCCCGATGGCATTATTGTTACTATTATGATGAAACTATGTCATTCTGTCATGTAAAACATGTTGTATTATACAGTCAATAAGTAACCTATCTGACAAAAACATGAATTACAATAGGATTTTGTTTTAAGTCATGTCCAAGCTTCAAAGTTCATTTTCGCGAAATAAGGAAAAATGCACTTGGCACCTTGTTGCATTAACCCATCGAGTTATTGTGGTGGTGCGTTTCTTTTGCCCATCAGTATATTATAGTACCAATCGATATCCCTGGTTCTCTTGTATCTTTATACCAGATTTGACATATGCAGCTTTCATAGTCTTGGATATATATCGTGTTCGAGAAGTTTTGCTTTGATGCGATTATCTCCCTTGTGTACAAAGATGTTGCAAGCAATGGCAATGATTCTCGGAAAGGGTCAGACGGGGAATATGTCAGCCAAGTTTGATGACGCTACTATTAATAGTTTCCCAGTAAGAGCGGATTTTGTCTCAGCCAATCAGAAGCCTTGATCATCCATATTTATAAATGTGTTGATAAATTAAAGACTTGTCGCCAATGTGGCCACCCTTAAAAAGCGACATTAAATAAGCTGACTTTTAATGTTAATGTTGATGAATGAACAATTGAAAATATGTAAAGTATCTATATTTAAAATCTCAACTATCCAGCTTTCATAGTTTGAGAGTAATTGCCGTTGTCAAAAATTACACTTATACTTAATTAATATAACAGGGCCTGGCGCAAGGCTAGCCCAGAACCCACGCTACTGAACTAGGTCATACAGCGTTTTCCACTTCGTAACTTCAAGCTAAGCAGGATTTTCATATCCAATCATTCGACTTCAGGTCTCTCTACCTCTGTAATTATTCACTCTAAAGACATGCTTGTTAGGTTATATATAACCTTTATATATAGGTTATATTTGTTCACTCGTTGACTGAGCGACGCCATACGGACCAATACCTGCCAAAATGGCTTAATTGAAAATATTTGTTTACTCTTGTTTTGATTGTTGTGTGCCTTTGGAACAACATTTCAGACATATGATGACATTAACAGATACAGAACATCGACATCTAACAGTGTGCAAACTTTCACTGGTAAATATGGATAAATAACCGAGATATCAGGGACAAATGACGAAAACACACCAAAACAGGTAATTTTTGCAGGTAGTCCAAATCTTCAAATGAACCAAATACGCTATGGACTCGGCCTGGACCCCCTTTTTATTGCAGATATCAAGAGTACAAAGATTGAAAATTTTTATTGTAATAAAGTTAGACCTGGATGGCTGTAATTTCACGGAGTTATGGCCCTTTGAACTAAGAGCATTTCTAGAAAGTTTGAAATTTGGCCAAGTTTGAAGAGCCTTATTTGCTCTTTTTTTAGGAAATAAGAAATTTGTATCCATACGTGTTTATTACAATGCCTCTTGAAACAGGTTTCAAATTTGACAATTGAAAAAATGTAGGAGGAGTAGTGTTTTGAAGAGACCCCCTCTCAATACAGAAAAATTGATGGTGGTCTTAAAGATTGTAAAATTGCTCGAAAACTGATTGGGTTACCCCCGTTGTTATGATTTCAATGGCACTGGTTATGGTAGGAAAACCTACGTTTCAAATTACAGTTTTTAGCTTCAATAGTTTTGACAAAATGGTCAAGTCTCGTTCTTGCCTACAATTTGCTCATTGAAGACACAGGGTTTGGCGCAGACCAGATGAGCGTTATGATGCTGCTAAAGTCAAATACAACTGCGGCAACGTGATGGTATGGGGTGGCATTTACGCAACTGACAAACCTGATCTTGTGATTGTTCGTGAGAGCCTGAAGACACAATGTCAGATCGTCAGACCTGTTATCATTCATTTTATGCAGAGAATCAAGGATTCATGTACCAGCAACAAGAGATCTTCTACAGGTTAACAGCGGGCAAGTCTTGGATTGACCAGCAAGGTCCCTAAACACTCTCCTGTTGAACATGCACGGAATATGTTTGAGCAGACTGGTAAGGAGCGACCATCCCAATTTTCAGACTCTGCGCAACCTTGACCTTGGGATTGTGGCAGAATGCTGTAACATTACTATTCCTCAATTCAGGTGACTGATTGGCAGCAGGTAACTTCACGCATACATCCACGTGCCACTCCTGTATTTACAGTACGAGTTTCTTAAGGGCAGTGATTGATAGTTCCAAACTGTACTCTGTTGGTCACATCCCTTAGACCCTTCTATGTTAAGTCGATAAACTCCAAAGATCAAAAACATGGTTTTCGATTTACGTTGTTTTATTTTCTGCCCAGGATACAGACTAAAGGGAAACAACTCTCCCCAGCATTATGAATGCATAACGCAAATCAGAACATTGCTAATCAGACGCATGTAAACTGATAGGTCCCAGAGCCAAAAGCTGAAATTAAACTCATGTCTTCAAATGGTGCTCTGGTTTTAGGCCTTATGTAAATGTAAGTTTGTCATTAAACCCGAAATCAGCTTTAGGCCGCTTATCTAAGACTTAAAATCAAAGGCTGTGAATCCGCAGAAGACATGCCAAATGGAGGCAGGGTGACTTCCTCCAACCTGTTCTCAGAAACGCCGTAAACAAAAAGGCAATCCCGAGTTTCTTTCCACGTGAAGTAAAGGACACCAGAGTGCTATCGCATGGACGCGACGTTGAGATTCCTCCATGATGGCTTCAAACCCTTGAGAATCGACACCTGGTTGTTCTTCAGGGTCAAGACCTCTACCTTGTATGTAAAATATACAACACCAGAGCTTGGGTCAAAAGCCAGTAAAGCTGAATTCGGTACTGTTGGAAGTCTGTCCACTGTTGTCCCATTGTATGTTAGTGAAAGTATGCTCACATCAGTACTTATATAAACTCTCTTTTCCTTTCTGTCTAAATCAAAACACAGCTGTGAACTATAATATGAATTTATCTGCCTGTACTGTTTCCCAGTGATAGACGCTCTAGCTAGCGTGATTTCCATCGAAACTATTTTAACGTAAAATATCCGCGCTTCCTCCTCATCTATGCGCATGTCTCGGACCCCAGAGCCTGATTTAATGACCGACCGCTTGTGAGTGCTCAGATGGACCAACATGATGGCTTTCTCGAAGGAAATAACAAGCTTTGCTTTATAGAAGACCACAGCATAAACGTGATTCCAGAAGAAGTCAAGTTTGCATATCACGTGAGTTGTCAGATCCATTACATGTGCTTGATCATCGGTAGAAAAGTATTGATAAAGGAGAAGCTTAGGGCCAGACATTTTCTCCAGGCTGCAGTTTGCCCCTGTGAAAAGAAATGTTAAAACTAATAACCCGATTCTCCTCGGACCCATATCTCAGATTAATTAGAAAATACGGACATTTATGAAAGTATTATCTCTTTTAGTTTGAGGTTTGTTTTGTATATTCTGTCTTTGCTATAATTACAAAGTTTACAAAGGTGATTGTTTAAAACGATTGTCTGAAGGGACTGATAAACGTATCTTGAGTTTATACATGTATGTGAATAATAATAATAATAATAATAATAATAATAATAATAATCTCGAATGAAATATCCACAAAACGAAATCAAGAAATTAAGTGAATATTATTGGATATTTCCTGGACATAGACAGATCGTTATTCACCATGAACAGATGTGTGTTTGCTGCAATTAGAACTCTTCAGGAGTTACACAAGGATTCAAAGCCTGTTTCGAATAAGAGCAATAATGCCAAAAAGCCAAATCGTTTCTAACTCCCATTAAGGAAACTCGAAAATTAATATCTTGGTTAGAGCTTTGTCTCAAACTTTGACATTCAAAAGCCAAAAGTCTAAGAGACCAAAAACAAGACCATAAGCGAAACAGGTGTTGTGGCCTGTTTGGACAGAAAGGAAAATTAAGTGGAAGAAGCAAAACAAATTCATTAATCACAATAGACTGTTTTCTTCCAATAGAAACTAAATTTTAGAATATCACTAAATAGCAATAATAATTGTAACAAAACTTATTCTGAAAGGTCAGAATATGTATGCCATCCAATGAAAGGTTCTGGGAACAGTTGTGGTCTATACCCGGCAACTGTAACCTTGAGAAGTCATGGTTAGCAGTTTACAGTGATCACATGTGCAGCGAATGTCAACACCCTTTTGCTACTGTGATCACTGAAGAGTGTCTCTGAGCTGTTATCCAGAAGTCCAAATCGGTGTTGGTATTCCAAACAGATTTTGGAAATTCTTCCCCAGCCATTTTTAATACGATGCTATAATTCAGTCTTGGATAAGGTTGAAGTCTCTCCATGGCTCTGCAAAGGACAATCAATACTCCTCCCTAAGAAAGGTGTTCTGACGGATCCAAAGAACAACCGCTGAACACATTGCTGAATAGTCAGTATCATTCTTCTGTAGTTCCAACGATGTTATCTATTTGGGACAAAATGGTGCTCGAAAGGGATGTTGGAGGTGCAAGGATCAGTAAGTGGGTCTAGACGACAATTCCAGAAGAGACTATAACACATTATCATAACCTCTCAAAGTGCTGGATAGAATACAGAAAACCTACGATTCTGTACCGATTCTGTACTTTTGCTCAAGTCTTTAATGAGTTGCTGGTCAAACCAACATGAGATGCTTTCATAAGGATCTTCAGGATCTATTCCAGTCAGAAGGGAGGTTTTCAAGTTGACTCCTTTAGTCCACAACTTTTTTGCTTGCTATCAATCCATTGAGGGCTTTGCTCAACAGGGAAGTGGATTATCATCATGGACCCCTACAACACAGATCCCCAACACTTATCATTCACCTCACATGGATAATCCTGAACTTATCTCCTAGCAAACGACAATTTGAAACATCTTGATCTCTTTGTCGAGTCTTTTTCCAAGAACATTGGCATGTAATTTGTTCACGACAAGTGAACAAGGTTACATCTGAAACGTGGAAAACTTCAAGATGGTGGTGATTGATCCTTTGTATTTCATGAGGGAGGAGTAATTGGACATCTTGTAGAAGGCCAGTCGTACACGTACTTGGAAATGCAGGTAATAGATCAGCTGCATAATACCAGCAGTAAGATACAACTGAGAGCCGAGTAAAACTCGTAAATAGGTTTGGAGCTCGGAAGCGAATGCTCGAAACAAGGTAAAAGCCACAAACACGCATGTAGTTCCAGCTCTATCGTACTCGTTTGATATGGTAGACTTGACAAGAGAAGAAATTCAGGAACGAGGATCATGTTAGACAATAGGGGCCCACCGTCAAAGTTTCTCACTTAATCGTCTGTATTTACCAATCAATTTTGAGGGACATGGTCTGATTAATGTGGATGTTCTACATGACACCTCTACATGTCTAACAATCATCTGGCCAACCGTGTCAAGACTCATGACTAAAGCAGGGTGTTTCATAGTTATTTTAACGTGCACATGAGGTTGGATGCAAGCTTAGGGTTGTTGTTGATTTGGGGAAATCAACTGTACAACTTTTTAGATTTATTTGAGGGGTGATTTGGTCGTCCCGCCTGCAAGATTGTTTACTTATATACAAGATTCTATATCTTTGTCGAAAAATAATCAATCCATTTTTGCATGCTTGGGCCAAAATTGTAAAATTATAAAACTTCTATTCTACTCTCTAGTATTTTATCATTTCTAATATTTCTATCATTTCTGAATAAGAAACGTTTTTCAAAATCAGTTGACACCTGGTATAAATAGACCTGATGTCTGGTGAAACTCTGTATCTTCCATGATATCATATGTAGGCGGGTGATATCCCCTATATATCTACCTACCCCCAAAACTGTTTTGGTTCTCGTTAATAATACTTGGTAAAATATGTTTAATTCTATTTGCTAACTGCCAACTGCAGCTCCTAATTTAAATATTGTGTTAAACAGGGAAATTGGCCCGCCAGGTTTTCAAGTATATTTTTGGTTTCTTTCCTTTCGGTAGGCATGTGATAGTATCTTCTTTCTTTGTTACAGATAATGATCCAGTTGAATTTGCACAGGGAATATATCACCAGTTGTCCATTGCCATTCCAAAGCAATGTTTAAAACTCAGCAGTAAAACCATCTGGCCCATGGCATTTTTCATTCTTCATGTTTTTAAGTGCTCTAAGAGTTTCATCATATCCTAATTCCACTTCCAGTTTATTTGACATTTCCTCTGTTCATTTTGTAATACTATCTGTATCATTTATTTGAGCTTCCTAATTTACTCTGGTACAATCATCTGCAGTACATAATTTTTCATACCTCGTTGCGTTTCTTACAATATATCATCCAACTCTCTTCAACTGTTCCATCATTTTTGTGAATTTCAACCATCGATTTATTTATAAAAAATATCTGTATTCTAAATTTAAGAAGTATTAACATGTAGTTGGCTTTTCTCTGTGTACTATCCATCTAGCTCGAGATCTGACAAAAACACGTTATGTCTTGATTTTTTTCCAACCTTTCTAGATTTAATTATCCATAATCGATGCGTCCTTTCACTTCTACATCAGCAGAACTGGTTAAGTTAAGATTCATTTTCTTTTTCAATTTATTTTCTAAATCAATTGCTGTTTTGTTCCATTTCCGGTTTACTTGCTGAAAAGTGAATGGTCGCACCTCTAGTTGTCAAAAGGATAGGTTCTAAAGGTAACCGATCATTATTTGTACAAGTTGTCTCGATTTTGTTTTGTACACTCGATGTTTCTGTAAATATTGTTTTTTACCATGTTTACATAATTCTTATCATGTAGTAATTACGATAATCATATTGCTTTTTCACGCTGGAAGGGGATATCGGTGGTTTGAACGCCTTTAAATTCATTTCAAACCGAGCTCATTGGCACGAGGGTTTAAGCGTAACATTTAGCTGTGTTCAAACCATCGATAACAGCTATGCTCATGTCCATTCTACAATTACAAAATTAAAATGACTTTTTGACTGGTAATCTTTGACAACGTGTAACACACCCTGCTTTTACAGCTGCACAGCGGTAAGTGCGACGTTTTCATGACTTTACTACATTCCATTCAAAACATTTCCACAGAAGAGCAAGGCCACGACCGTTATGGGAATGTGCCTAAATATTGTCCCAAGCAATTGGTGATAACAATTTGACTGTTTGGAGACTTGACAATGAGTTTGTGATAGAGAAAGAAATACAATAGTATGAGGGGAGTTTGCTGACAGTTGACAACCATTCATTTCACATTGCCAAATACTGGTGTTTATCGATCAACGACGTATTGTATTCGTACTCTGTGAACTGACCCATGGTTATTTAGCAGCGGTTATTGCAGATTTTGTCTAAATTGACAGTTAGGATCAAGCAAACTGGAAAGTTATGGTAGAATGAATTATTGATGAACTTCCAAAAAAACCTTTACCCCATTTATGTTCAATACCTTTAATGGAAACTTAATAACTGTATGATCAGACCTCAGGCCAATTAAGGATATCTGTATATTCAACCGACAACATCACTTTTTGAGAGAGAAGGAAGAAATCTAATCTTACCGGTGTCAGAGGCTTTGGGTTTCTTCATGTGTATGTTGTTTGGTGAGGATTTGCTTCTCTCCATGGGTCCTTTAAATTTAAAACAAATCATCATGTCAAAACGGTTTTTGCGGCGTGGTCTGGGGTTCTTTTTATGCAGATAGTTAAAAGTGTAATGTTTAGTATTTTGTGCAAGAATCTGGTTCCCACACATTATAATATTGTGGCCATTTGTGCTTTTATAGGCAGCTTAAATAGGACACAGCTTCACGCTGCATAGCATGCTCAAGGCGCGCTTTTATCTCCCGGTCAAAGGACTTCCGTAACCACAGCCGAGGTATTTCTCACAGACACGACTCGTCATCACGGGTACCCACTTAACAGCTGGTGGACTGTGGTGTATGCATGTGTTAATGTTTCCAGTATCTGGTCATTTACCAACGGATGAGTGGGTTC
>JAUELE010224326.1:0-12616 GCA_031471655.1 Diodora aspera | reverse complement strand
GACCACCAGGCCTAGCAACACAGAAGAACTCAAGACTGCCATAAGAGCATGCTGGGCTTCCGTGACAGCTGAACAGTATCATAAACTGATCACATCCGTGCCCCGTCGTATTGACTCAGTTATTGAAGCCAAAGGTGGACCAACCAAGTACTGAGAGGTCAAATTAAATTTGTTTGTTGACATTCGACCTTTATTTATTGTACACATGTTATGACATTTTGATTTTAAGTGACGTTTACGCACAAAGAACGCTTTGCAGACAGCAGAAATGAAATATTCTAATATTTTGAGACAAGGAGTGTTTCCATTTTTTAAGATATTGGAAATATTTAAACGAGTACAAATTTTAAAATGCTTTAATAGTTGAGTGTATGTGTAATTAGTCAAGGTCAGATACAGTTTGCACTTCTGAAATGACTGAGATAATATAATGCATTTTTCTGTGATATTCTATTTTTTTTAGATGCACCTGTACGTGGTTTAACAAATTCTTTCTGCGATTGAACTTGTTTAACAATAAAACGTTTGCACTCTTCAGAATGTAGCAGAAAGACAGTTATACGTTAGACTCTGTGACAGCTGGTGTTAATAGTTTATGGATGCGAAGAGTACATGCATACATGTATAGGTGTAGTTTGCTAACAATGATAAATCTATACGCCGCTTACACTGTTTGATTGGAGTGAAGCGTGTATGGACTTATATCAGGAAGGTTTCATTGACACAGAAGTCAGCTTTCATGGATTTTAAATGTTTCAGCTAATTTTATTAGAATATTCCCTTTGCAGACTGTCTGTTGTGTAGTGCGTGTACATTAGTGTTATGCCGTAGATTAAAAATCAACTTAATTTTGAAGCTTGTGGTTTATTTTAGAGATCAGCGTTGGATAGGATTTGTGGCTGTTGGAGGATTAAATCTCATTCAAGATTAAACATTCACTGTCATGGTGTTGGTCCTTCGGGAGTAAAAACAGTTATGAAAATGGAAATTGATTGGTAGTCCATAGACTAATCGACAAGCACGACGCCAGCTGCATTGCATCAAGCACATCAGACAGATCCGATAGGTTTAGTCAAGGTAGTCTCGGAACAGTCACTCCGGAACACGCACACTGGATCTCCAAGCGTGCTCCATCATCCACTTCCGACCTCTCTGAATGGAGGAATCTTGGTTCCTGCTAGGAGTAAAACGATACATCTCACAGTCTAGTAATTGACCCCTTGGCTTTGGATAATCCCACTGGGCCGTACCCTCCAACGCGGTTTTTAAAATTCAAGGTAAGGTTTAATTCATTTCAAATCTTCCTGAGCCGAGCAGTTTTACTATTTGTACTTGATACCAATCTAATATAGACCGTGTGCATGTCAGACACCTCTCAGACTTATTACAAGTCGAGGCTAAATCCGACATACACAATGTAGCTAAGGTCAAACTAAAATTACAAATGTTTAATATTTAACTACAGCCGTAAGCTTTCTCTTTGATCTACAAAGATGCTTCTGGTACTTTGACTTTCCAGTGCGTCATCGTTTTATAAATGGAACAACAGTATTATACATGATTAGTAGAAACTGAGCACTTATTTAAATGAGCTGGTCGATATGGTGAGTGTTTGGACATCTCGTTACGACATGTGCTCAGTGAACAAACGGTATTTATTTAGTTGGATATTTACGTGTATACTCACGTATAGATATGATCATAGGCGTATGGGCATCTTCGGAGTTGGGGGGGGGGGGGGCAGAGACCTTCTTGTCCGAAAAATGACCACCCAGTAAAGCCGAGAAACAAAGAAAAAAAAACAACGTTGACACTCTGCCTGAATCCTGAACAATTTTGCCCGAATATGGGGGGGGGGCTATGAATATGTTTACAGTTATAACGTTGAAGGGGCGTGTGTATACTAGTTCAAAAAAGGAACCACGTGTTGCGTCATGCCAATGATAATGATTGACCCAGAGCATGCAGAAACAATGCCAGTGTGATGGTTACACGTTCTTCTTACATGCCGTTGTCACTGTCTAATTTAGGTGTATTATAAGTGTAATTATGGTCCTGGTGATACACTATGCTTATCGTTGATCCCTTAACTTATCCCCCAGTATATGTCAAGCAGCTCTCTACCTTTAATGCAGCTGTGATATAACAAGAGTGATTGATTGACTAACGGTTATCTGTCTCATTGGTGATAACATTACTAAAGATCAATGCATGCTTTTGTGCTTGACTGAGTGCTGCATATGCTTGGAGCGGGTCGGGAAATGTGCCTTTCCTGAAAATAACAATAGCTAAACAGTGAAACTTAACAGATTTATGGCGAAGCACACATCAGCACATACATTCCCATACTTCATATAGGAATCGTTATTTCTAAAGTTTAAAGTTCATAGCTGTAGCTGTAACACGTACATTAAGGTAATAAAACACATTTTTCCTTTTTTCTTTCAATGACATGGGGCACATTCTGCGCTTTAGGATTTTGCCATCCACAATTATAATCTACTTACATCAATCAGGTATTATAGTTCTGTCCAATTGGCATAACATTCGTTTCGCTGTCTCAAAGATTTAATATGCGTACAGATCCAACTTTGTTGACTTGAACCCCTGAGAGTACATTCAATGCAGTTGTTTTCCTGTAAAGGTTTTGTTAGTTGGTTATGGTTTCACCTTTGCCAGTCTATCAAGAAGGGTGTGGAATGCAATTGACAGTTCGTATGAGAAGTACTCTCCGTCACGCCAATAATACATTAGGGAGTATTAGATAGTGCTAATATAATACAGTGACTTCATTAAATTTGTTTACCGCTGAATTCTCCTTGCTTGCCGATGGACAGCGGGGGAGCTATAATAGGTTTTGATTTTAGTTTGCGATATGATACAATGTTCCGCCATATATCGACACTTTTATGGGAAAATATATCTCGCTTCTTGCTGTTAAAGCCGTTGAAGCGTACATGACAGCAATGTAAGTAAATTGGAAACATGAACGTTTATTGAACGCAAAACATATTCAACTCCTTCTTATGTGTTTGTTGGAGTTAAACAAAATATTGTAGTCCGTGTGTGCTCAAGAGGACTTAACTTGAACAGATTATTTACATGAATTAATTTTCATTACATGGTATCTACTACTGCTTGTCAATGATGGAATTCTTTTGATGACAATGAACACGTGTACATGTATACATGAGGTCACCATTGTCAGATATTTTTCTTTCAAATAATGCATTGTACATGACTGACTCCGAAGTCAAAAATCGGCGAAAGAGTCAAAATATTACTGAATGATAGTACATGCACAAGATGTTGTTCGAGGAATATTTCGATCCATATTTCAGCCCAGAGTCAGTAGCTTTATGCAGCATTGCATAGAACATTATGCTTCACTTCGTCTTGTACGAGAGATGAAAACACATTTACCTCGAATACCTCACACGATTGATCCAACAGCATCGTGTTTAAATGTGTTCTTTCCTCAGTGCCTGTTACTCGATGTTAATGCAGTATAAAGTTTGTTAGAAAACCTTGATCAAATGCCTCGTGCCAACATAAATATCACCCCGGTTGATGGAAACAAATAGTTTATCTTGTCCTCAACCGTTCTAGTACTGTTTGTCTATGGGTAAAAAGGACGGGACGTATATAAAGAAGTAGTCCCAGACAGGAAAAAGCAAACATTAGGAGATACTTATTGACTCGGAATTCCCCTTGATTGAGATGTATGTGGAGACATTGTCTGCTTGTGGCCCAAATCAATGGTTGGGAGCCTATTCCTGTAGCTCCCTGGACACTAAGCCCATAGACATTAGTTACTGCCATAAACTGCTCATCATACACGTGCCAATGTAACGTAACGTGCTTTTCATTTGCTCTCAGTTTGACGTTGGGGATTTTTCTGGACCAACCGTAAGAGATGTTGACAACTCATCATTGAAATGTGAAGTACTTATTAGCATCTGAAAGGAAATCATAGGCTTTGTAGTCAAGTTCTCTTAGTGAAAAGGGAGTTCGAGTGAAGCAGGGATGCAATTATCTCAGTTAAAGGACCATGGCTAATGGAATTCGTTTACAAAGCTACAATGTCGGTATAACTGTTCTAAAACTAGTGATTAATATACATTTGTTATACTCTAGTAATCTAGTTCTAGTAAATAAAATAAATAAAGTAGGCTCCGAAATATACACAACACTTAGACTTTTATCCAAATGTATCATATCAAAAACAGTATCAAATACCATTTGATACAATCTAGACCCTGAATGGTCTAATGAGATGAATTGAGTTAAATTGGAAGGGCAATATTTAAGCCATAACGCAACGTTATGTGCAAGGTGCACTTCGAATAAAAAGGCAGTTCATTAAATGGATTGATAGAAAGGACAGTGAAAGAAAAAGATCCCCATTTTAGTCGCCTTGTGCTACAAACATTGGGTTACTGAGGCCCTATCCTATCTACGTGACACCACGTCACTTCCTGGAAGCCCCACGGGGTCTGAGGAGATGAATTTAGCAAGACATCGGTTCTTCGTGAAACTTTGCACTATGAAAGATTTCCACACAAAACTACTTAAGCCATATTTGGGCGCTCGTTCTATTCACGTCGGGGGTGAACCAGTAGGTAAAATATGTACGCCACATGCAATTTGTAATTAGGTGTCTGTTTGCATGGATATACGAAGTTTATTAGTTTCTACTGGCGTATCTTGCGATGAAAGGTGATCTATAACATTTCGACATTTCATAGGCAGAAGCATTTGTTTCTTTATCAGTGATCTATTTGTAACACCTTGAACATTACACACTTAAAATGAAAGTCCTCTTACATTGGACGTGAAAGTATTTAGTTCTACAATAACTAACAATTTGAAAGTTCAGTGTCTTCCAAAGCATTCTCACAGTGACTAATGTGCGGAATTAATATGACAAGAACTTGATACCAGCACGTTTCAGTAGGCCGGGATTTCTATTTGGTGAAGTTTAATTTCGACTTTGTTCAGGCACGTCTAGAAATAATAACACTGGATAGTGTTGTATCAATCTTTTGTTCCGATCATTTAAGCCTTGATTTTCGAGACGTTATCCAAAATATTTTTCCAACTTTATCAATGCGCTTTCAGTTTATCGACCTTAACAAGTTATTTCATTTTTAACCGTTTCAGTTTGCCGTGTGTGCGTAACTGGTCTAGAGCATTTAATATCACTGATACATGTTTAAAGGCAACTGGGGATACATATATCCGCAGGCTCACCAAGGCGAGACACTTCTTACCTTATAAAACAGAGACGCGAGATTGTGCAGTGGTTAGCGTGTAGGCAGTGATCTGCAAGCCTTAGCAATCATGGTTCTAGTCCCGCCCGGGTACCTCGCTATCAACCCGGAGATTGCAACCTTACACCGACGTGGTGATGGTGCTACCGTGGTGATATGGCTGACAGGTTGCCGAAAAAACACGTAAAATCCACATCACTCACTCACCTTGTGGCTTATTCACTCATGTCTGCGTTGTAAGTGGCCCACTTCTTGCCGGTTACGTCCAGAAGTAAATAAAATGCAAGATAATGCAGCAAGAACTCATTGATTATTAAATTATTCTTCGCGACCAACAACAACTTGATAAATAACAGTTGCAACCAGCACACAAAACGTACAATCAAATCCTGTCCTATAAAATTTGGGACTGCTTTGCGCATCGCCTAGTATTTACCGACGAAATCATTTTGGCGCGTTAAGAACACGTCGTTCATCGTCCAAATATAGCGGCAAGCAATACCCTATTGACCAATGACATAGCATCAACTTATTCGTGTCTTAAACTTTCATTGAACTTTCATTGATTCCGGAAGTAACCGGCACAAAGTAGGTCACTGTTGGTAACCAAATTATTACAAAGATATTTGACTCTCATACAAAGGTGTTAACGATTTAGAAATAAGTAAACAATTATTTCTGGCCAAATGATCCTACAAACAGATTTGTGCCCATACCTCAGTGCTGTTTGGTGGGTGCTTGCATTATGTTCGCTCCCAACAATTTGGTTGTGGAAGTGTCTAACCTTGGTGAGCCTGAGATACATCTTATCAGCACAATTAATTAAATCTACACTCTACAACAGAACTTACGTGGAGTTTAAATTAATCTCAAGTATGGCTCAAATATTGCCCACAGCGACGTTAAACATCATTTCACTCATTCACTCTCAAAGTCATCAAGGTCTATTTGACATGTCCCTTACAATTAATTTTGTTTCGCCAAATCGTCTCAAATCTAACGAGGTTTGTGTCAATCACTTGATCCTGCCTGCACAATGTACCCATTGTGGTCGAGGCCACTTCCACAAAGCAATCACGCTTTTCTCAAAACTTTCCAAAATTCACGATTTTTGTTTGACGATTTTGTCTACCATCTTAATACCCTTTCTATGGGTATTAGGATATGCTATTGTTCGTTATGGAAAACTTAAATAAATCAAGAAACTTGATGTTTTATTACAAAATTTTTTATGAATAACACAAGAGATGACAGATGGGGGACGTCGTCTGACATAAAAAAAAGAGTGACTGGATATGAAATGCAGATAGATCATTGCATTACCTCGTGTCTAACTGGTTGGCTGAAATTCAGGCTTTTTCAAAGCTCTTCAACATTCCAGGTATCGGGAAAGTATTTATACTGAACAGTATTTATAAAGAAACACAACACATCTGACATTAAATGATATGTCACGACAAAGCGGTGAAATATTATAATTGTGCGTGATAACTAATGTAAATTATACTTGTTATTTCCATCTCCTTCCTGTCTTGTTTAAATTAAAGACTTTTGCAAACTGCAATTTAAATGCAACCGTCACGACACTATTTTTACCTGAAGTATGCCACGAGTCGGTACAATAGATTATAAAGTGATTCTGTAAATCCGTTGGGAAATGAACGATGGAAATCCAGGGGATCGTTCTTTATGTCCACGCGACCATTAGTAGAAAATTTATGTTAGAATTGGTGCCAAGTCTCCCGTAACAATGACACCAAATTTCGGAACGATACTATTGATATTTGAAATCATAAATTATAAAGGGTTTCTTCATCGACAGGATGCAAATGAAGTTTGGGCTTTTCAACCGTGAATACCTATTGTACTTGTGATACTAGTAAACGTGTTTGCATACAGCCATACATCAGTTCCAGTTGCTATGGATATATATATATATATATATATCCAAGCCCATTGATTACACGATAAATACGATGTCTTTTTCAATTCATCTGTTGTTAGCAATTGGTTTTCACAAACGTTATCCACCCTCACATGTTGAGTTACTGTTTTTGTCGCAGGTTCAATCATACAATTTATACATAGTGATGTGTGCATGCTGCACACCAGTGTACACAAAGATACATCGGCAGAAAAAAATAAAGAAACAGAACACCAGGCCCACCATGTTGCTCAAAAAGATGGTTCCTAAATTTGATTTAACAAATGGCTTATCCATACGTTATGCCCAGTCTGTGAAATTACCTATTTCATGAATGTAGAACGATCATCCAGTTCATTAACTTCTTCAATTAAAGTCGATGCTATCACTGACGTACCAATATGTTCTTGTTTATAAGACTCTAATACTGCATGTGATTTTACTTGTTTCTCCTCAAAGCGTGATATTAAATTTCGTCTTAAGTCTGACATTTCATTATGAATACAAAGAGCTGAAGCTAGGGTTTCTCTACAGATCCCAAACTCAGTGATCGTTTCCACTTTTCCTACACTATTGATACCTTGTCTCTAGGTGAAAGTGGCACGGACGCTCGCACAACAGCTGAGTGCTTGTATACACATTACTGATATTTGACGGACTTACACTCGTATTGTTCTCGTCATTAGTGTCGGACGTATAGGGGCGCTCCCCACATCACGCTCTACCACTGTGCTGCTGGGTGTTTCTTGAATCTGTCTATTTCTCCTGGGAGTACAGTTTACGGAGACTTCCAGATGCCAATTACAGTAAGTGATTGTGTTTTGGTGAGACGATAACCCACTTAAATACGTACCAGTGCAGAAACACGTTCTGAAAACAGATTAGTACATTTTCCTTCTTCCATCTTGTATGTATTTTACATAGCAACTAACCAAATCATTGTGTCCGGGATAGGAAGTTTGCATAATTTGTGACCGTTGATGACGGTATAAGAACACGTACACAATCAACCAAAGTATATCTTATTATGAGTTGCTTTGTTGTTTTCCAATCTTTTAGCAAATGACAATACTTTCCGGTTAGGTTGATTCAACATGGTGTCTTTACCGGCTTCAATTTATTAGCTCTTACTCCACTGGAATCTGAGATAGCAAAGGGGTTCAGAAACCAGCAGATGTTTTGAGTTGAGTATTCGAAGGCCACCTACGACGGTGTGAACCGATTCAGAGACATAAATCATATGTTATTGTTATGATGGTGTTGTGAATCTTGTGAATGAATGGCGAAAGGAAATAACATTTGATTGTCAAGAAAAAGGGGGGGGGGGCTACCTGTCATTAATTAATAAAGGCCCGTCACTTGCCTGTAGCATCAAGTGGGCATGCTAAATTTGGCATGGTTAACCTTGGAACTGAGGGGGTTGACAATCATTGACCTTATATGCACTGAGAAAGTCTATGTAAAGTGCCGAGATACCAATGGCCTCTTCCATGCATAGCATCCACCTTGACCTCCTGTGCATGGCATGACGACTTGGCTTGATGTTTAACAGCATGCCATCGGTATAGCCAACCTTATTTATCATTCTACCATTCTTGGAGGACCGTCTGTGCGTAAACCCGCTTAGATGTGCTCGTCTATTTCCATTACACGCGAATGTTTACAGCTACATAATTATGTGCAACGTTGTCTTATATTTTCGTTTCTGTCAGAACCGTTCAATTGTATTTAAACCATTTCCCACCAGTCATGCTTCTAGGCTGCTTTTAAAATGAGGCAAGCAGTTAACATAATTTATTGTCAGAATAATCAGCCGTTTCATTAATAGACAGATGATAAACTGAATTTGATAATTTTATCTGTTTTCTCTTGAATCCCTTTTTCGGATTCATCAGTCTGAGTTTCGTGAATGTTTAATATGTCTTCCGTAACAACGAGACTATGTTCGCATTGCAGTGTACATGAATACATGCGAGTTGTTCTGTGGCGACTTTCGATGTAATGAAAGGTCTTACACTACATTTCCAGGAGGAAACACGACACAACTGTTTTCAATTGTTCGGAGCCGATGTTACATCACTCCATCACATGTCTTTTTAGCTCGCCTGCAATTTAGTGCAAAAGAGCGATTGCAATACTCCTGGAGTCGACGTCCATACTAAATGATACTGTCAACGTTAAGATGTCGAAATTTCAATCAATTGATGTGTTACTGTTTCTATTTATGTCTTAGTTTATTAGTTAAATATTATCATAGTTTACACACCTTACTACCAAACTGCATAAGTTGTCCCTGTGGTGTGACACCGGGGAAGGGGATCCAGGTGTATAATGGAATGAAAGAGTCAACCTTACGATATTCACATTGCAATGTGTTAATGTTTCTTTTGATATTTTAGTTTAATGGTTGAAGTGTTAGTAAGGTTTGCGACCCTACTGCCTTTTTGATTGAGTTGTCCCAGGGGTGCGACCCCAGGGTGGGGTTCTTTGTGCATAATGAAATGATAAGCTCAGCATATTCAAGTGTTGCAGGGAAGAACTCCAATATCTGTTTTAACGCATTAAAACACCCTCTAGTTATATATATTGTGTAATAGAAGATAAGTTGTGCGTATAAAATAGGCCTCTGTGGTTGTATTATAAGACACTATTGGTTATGCGCATACAGTTTCAATACAGGCGAGCATATGGTGACTCTGGTACCTCTGGTTAAATTAGTGTTTCACTCAACTAGAAATAAATAACGCCATGTAGTTTTAGTCATTCTCATGAAATCCTTGACAAATGTTCGTCCAAGGATATAACAACTTTGTTTTTTATCCTCTTTTTTATAATTAATGTATTTGTACTTTGTATTTGCACTTGGGTGATACTTTTATCTGTAACTTCAGTCGTCTTCTTCTACATGTTGATTAACCAATCTTTAAGGGAAATAGCCTCACTGTGCCATTATCTGTACTAACCTGCTTTTAAAACGCACCACTGTGGACCAAAATATAAAGGTGTGTTTTTGAAGCATTTGGTTGTTACTAATGTTAATAAAGGGATCTGAAGACGCCTCCGAAACGCAACACGCCACTATTGGGTGCAAATGCATTCCCAAAATCCCCAAATCAGGATTTGTCCACCTGGGCAAAACTCATGCACATCTGATTGGTTATCTCTGTGATTGGGTCTTTCGAAATATGTCAAGTGCGGATCAGGCTGCAGTCAGTATGACCAGCGATGCCACGACTTGTGGGAAGACGAGCAATACACAGACGTCGTGACCTTGAGGACTTCCTGATCCATGAATAAAGCCAATTCCCTCAGTCACTCTTCAGGAGCCTTGAGAACTCCTTGTGGCCTGTATGGATGCCAATGGTGACCATACTTCCTACTGATATCACCTTTGATGTAACCCAGTGTGTGTGTGTACTCCTGTGTCCCTTCATGCACAGTCAGTGTGTCAAATTAATGTGTGGGTTCATGGTTTATTGCTCACAAATTTACATGTTCACAAGTCGTATGAGTTTATATTTGGATTACGTTCCGTGTCATATTTGTATCAGCATCGTGTTCAGATACTACAATATGTGGTGGTGCGATTTGAATAGAGTTCAGTATATTCTGGAGAAACTTTATTGCCTGTTCGTTCAGTATTTACTGATAGGTTGTTTCGTTCATCCAGTCACTTGCAATATTATGTAAATGCAGGACATATTATTCTCCCTGGGACTGGATTGTCTAAGTTCGAGGCTTAAGGAGGGGCGTATCGTATATCAAGAAGTTCAGTTTATATTCTTTCAGTATGGGTCTTCCAAACGTTTATTCCGACAAAACAAACACGTACAGAGAGGCCAAAATCCCGGATAAGAACAAGTAATTGCATTTGTTTCATACTCGGAGACTTATATACATCGCTTACTGTCTTGTTAAATAATAACACTGACACACAGGGTAAAGGTTATTACGAGGTGATGTAATAATGGAAATGCATAGCCGTAAATAAAGGATATCTACTTCTCTTGGGACGTTTGTTTCTATTGTCCCATTTCTTTACTATTTATTGTACAATATCCCTGTCATTGATTTATTCATTACACACAAAAAGGCTTTACGCGATAAAATATATTTCCCTGTGGGGGTATGTAACCATTTAAATCCATGATGGTTTTTTCTGCTGGGAGATCAAATGCGTACATATTCGGCCTGTGTGGGTATTAGCAAATGTAAATCGTGCTCCTTGCATTGTCTATCTGCATTGAAGCATCACCATGGACAGTTTTCCGATCTTTATGCCTTTGAAGTTTTGCAAGATCACCCACGAGCTCTCTACTGAAATAAGGGACAGACAGTTTAAAGTTTTTACCTCATTTCTTACTGTTTTCGAATTGGCACTGACAAGCACATAGGCTATTCATGGTGTTAAGATATCAGTAATTTCTTTGTTCTCACAACTGAGAAGCTTAGAGGACATTATAGGGTACAACAGGACTGTGCGAAGCTATTGCCTGCAGTGGGTGCAGTGGTGATTTACTCCCAGGCTCGGATTCAACATGGTGATGAGAAGTTACGGATTAGATCAACATAGCCGCCATACCGAAACTTCGCCTCCAAATTAATCTAGAAAGCAAGAAACAGCCATCATTCGCTATCGATGTTATTGTAGAAAATCTTTTAGGCCCTGTCTGTAGAAGGCTATATATTTTAACAAGTTCGTTGTGTTTGCACGTCCAATGACAATAACATATATATATATATATGTATATATATTGATTTACTTTGTTCACCAGAACGCGTAAGCATGATGTTTGTGGTAAGAACTTTACGTGTCAATGTAATTGGTGGCAGGAGCTGGGATGTTAATGGGCGATTACCCGGTCAGCAACACCATTTTGTTGTTAGCTGAATACAACTTGAAATATTTGCATATCCGTTGAATCATTATATCACCTGAAAACTTGATGCATTGATTGTGATGTGATGAACACATTTTAGATTACGGTATGTGTTACTGTCTAATACTTTGGCATAGGATTACATACCCCTTTGTTTGGGTGTGCCATAGATCAATAATGGTAACAAACACCAGCTTTAATCGTGCTCGGCATATATGATAACAATATTGATTTAATCAGATATTTATGTTTCATTATTGTTCATTGAAATGCTTGGCAAACATACATACTCGATTCGAGATTAAAATGTCCAACCTAGTTGTCGGTATGTATCATGCTATTCAGAGCGTTGATGAAAACTTTCAAAACGATTTTTACTGGTCCGTTGAAGCATCTCAAATCTGACAGCATCGTGTTCTTGAACCATGTCGTATTTCAGACCAGTGAAATTGATGACCTCTTCTCAGTGGGAGTTCGTGTCAGCATTGCGTGATACAAGTGAAATAGACATACAGCGTCCACGATGTTTACTCAGTGTG
>JAUELE010224316.1:0-12617 GCA_031471655.1 Diodora aspera | reverse complement strand
CAAATTGATTCAAATCATGCCCATTCTGCGTACAATCGTGTGCATTTAACGTACAACCATGTCTTTTTTGATTAAAACAGGTCAAATTTGATTACAACCATGATTGACCCTGTTCCATGAATGGACCCCAAACTTATGATTGAGCCCAAATTAATTCAAATCATGCCCATTCTGCGTACAATCGTGTGCATTTAACGTACAACCATGTCTTTTTTTTATTAAAAACTCCCCCTGTAACCACCGTGGCGATATCGTCGAACACAATTGACTGGAAGTCAAGTTAAACAATAACTATACTTGGTTATCGGAATATGAAATTGACGGTCTTGTAAGCGTAACTTCTCCTAAACGATTGGCTTTATTTTTACAAAACTTTGCACAGTTGTTCAGCACCGCCTGAAGATGTGCATGAAGGAATTTAATCGCTGCAGAAAATATTTTAGGGGAGATACCGTACTGTAGATATGTTTTCTGGGGGAAAGCAAGCGGGGGGTATCTTTTATGATTTCAGTCACAGTTCCAGTTTTAGTCTGTTGTGTCCCTCATTGGCATCTTGCAGGTCACTTTGCCTTGGTGCTGAACGTAAAGCATAATTCTTCTTCATCAACAGCGTATGCATTGTCACTCTGTACACATATCAGTGCTTGATCAGTTTGATAATGGACATGCAGGGAACAGAAAAATAAGATTTTAACAGTCCTAAAGTAGCGAACATTTGTTTTAAATAATGATGTAATTTTTTGTTGCAGGTATTGGTATTGCTATCATTGCTAGTGGTGTTGTTGTGTATTGGATTTTCATCTGGTGGACTAACAAGCCCCAAGTTTTTGACAATTTCATGGGTAAGTGTGCATTAAAAATATTTTAAGTCTCATAACTATCGACATAATGAAAATACCGTAAAACCATATCATTGGTGAATTTACAAAACGTTGTACGTTTACTTTGTAAAATTTTACAGGAGAAGGAAACAAATTTTATTTTTTGGATTATTTGTAATTTCAAGATAACACTTCACCACACAACAAATTGACATAGGCTTTGTAATAATTTATCTCCGTTTTTATGTTGCTTTGTCGGTTTTTATTATAAAACACACTTACGACAATTTGGAATTGAAAATCGTAAAGAAAACTTTGACCTACAACATTTTGTAAATTCACCAACGATATGCTGTCTTAAATCACTTTAGATTGCAAAAAATTGAATCAATGGCTCAAGGATGTATACGTAATACCCTTAAAATTGATGTTGCATGTCCTATTGTATAGAGGATATGGACCATTCATGGCATAGGATGTTTACAAATAAGGGCTTTTTCCATCACCTAAAATAGTGAAGGTGTCCTTTAGGTGAACACGGTTAACTCACAACTATTTGAGACACCAGGATGAAAATAAGCATTGGGAGCTGGTGGGACTATAAAGTTTGGTGTCCGGACTGGGTAACTGGGTCTACGGGTCCAATAAATTAGGAATTATATTATTTATGATTTTTCCTAGAGTTTATTTATTGATTATGAAATACAAATTTATGTTTGTATTTATTATTTGATGTACCATAAATGCTGGAACGTATATTTTGCACACTTGAAGAATTGAACTGGTTACTGTCTATGATTGATGTTGTGTTACATCAGAAGCAAGGAAGCAATGTAATGCACACCCTTTATGCAGCAGAAATGTCACATGGAATCAAATAGTCCCAGCCTTTAAGTGTTTGAAATTTTCATTTTGTGTTTCCTTGTTTGAAACCCTTTTTTGACTGAATTCAACTTCAGTGAGGAGAGATATGCATACCCAGAGCATATTGTTAATTTTTGTTGTGTTGTTTTGCTTTCACAGATAGCTCCACAGTAATGCTTCAGAAGTTGTTCATGGTCGTTCCTGAAGCAAAGAAACAGAAGTAATGACGAGAGTGTTTAGGTTTCATTTGTCATCACAACATCTCTCCTCTTGGTTAAATCCCCTTCATAGAAAATTTCATCAAGCCTTTTATAGTCTATTTTACATTACAAGCCTTCATTGACCTGTTGTTTATGTCCATTTTGTTTGAGAAGAGAACTCGCACTATTCAGTGTTTTAAGAATGATGTCATTCACATGTGCATGTTTCAGAATGTTTCATTAGAATTCTACTGATAAACAATGACTTGCTTCATCAAAGCATGTGGCTTGGTGCTTTCTGCAAATATCCTATGGTAATGTAGAGTGTATTTCTCTCTGCTATTGATGAGACATAATTAATGTTTTGACAATTTATATCTTAGGGCAGCTCACTTTCATAACATTTATATTCACTATGTGAATTGTACAAGTGTTGAAATTTATGTAAAATCTGTTAGCTTTGCCTTTTCAAACTTTGTCATTGTTTGTAACCATTAAGGGAAACTAATTTTATTGTGAGACTTGGATGAATGTTGAAGATATCTTACATCAAAATTAGTTTTGAATCTCTGAGAAGAGATCTAAGAATCATAAAAAAACACACAACAATCAAACTAAACAGAAACCTGAAAGCACCAACAAATCTAGTGATAGTATTTTGTGGCTGTTCTCTATGTTCACATGTAACAATGAAAATAATTATGTACTTTGAGAAGTAATTAATAGAATCCAACTGATCCATCGAATTTCTTCAGTTGAAGCCAGTAGAAGGGTTCATTTTGTGTATAAATTTTTTTAAAATAGATCATGGTATATATGTTGCTCATTTAACTTAAAATGGAAGCCAGACACCCCTTAATGTCTCTATCTTTGATTGTACATCAGTATGCCATACTTAATGTGTTTATTCATACTTTTGTTTATAGAAATGTATTAGTGATATTCATTGCTTTGTGCTTATGTTCATAAGTGTGGCATTTGGGTGGGATTTTTTCCGCATGTTAAAGGTCCATAATTTATTAATATCAAAAGGAAAAAATGTGGCAATTGAAAAGTCGTGTAATTCTTGTCAGAATGTTTTATATAATTGTTCTTTATTGCAGCCATAATGAATATGAATATTGTTTTGGCAAAAATGAAATCAAACCAATGGATTTTGCACAGAAAACAGAAACTTGTTTTTAGAACGAAAACATTTTGGAAAGGCAGCAGAAGCCGTGTGCCAAAGCTCATGGTTCATTTGACATGATTTGATTGTGCATGGAAGAACATGATTACATTTGCTGTCTCTAATAAAACTGCTTCATCTTTGAAGTAATTTGTTAAACCATTGTAAATGAATGCGTTTAGTGTTTTATTTTTTTCTAATACTTTAAGGCATTATCTAATTTTTCCTATTATTTCATTAATTATTTCTGTTTGATGGTGATGTGCATGTTGAGGGTAACATTTCAACAAAATCATTTTCTACTTGCCAGTTTCATGAATGCTGGTTGAATTTGTGTCATAATTGCACTTCATGTTTCTTCATGAATTGTGGCACTTTAAACGTTTTGATTTGACATTGTGTGCCAATTTCTAGATTTTGAGGTCCATGACACACCTCATTAAAGTTATTTTGATTTGTGTAGTGGTAATGTGTTTGCTCAGCAAATCGTTAGCCTGAACTGTTGTGTGGATCGGATCCTGAATTTCAGAACTTGTTCATCCCGAAGTCCGGAAGTGGTAGTGAAGTATCATTGAAAGTGGTAACAAGACAAACATACCTAGTTTGATTGACTGATGCATGCCAGTCGGATTGTTTTAACAGAAGTGTGTGGCCATGGTTTTGTGTGATTTATGTGCTGCTTTTGCTTGGTTTAGAAATTTCATGCTAGAATTTGTTTGGCATGGAATATTTAGGGAAGTGATTGTCAATTTTACTGGAATGTTTTTTAATTTGAATTGTAGACATAAAAATATTGGGAGATAAAGTTGATGAGGTCCTGAACTGCAATGTCTCTCCAAGGAACAGAAACAATAATTGAAACCAATGAGACACACCTCAAGGAGCAAGAAGCTGTGGTTGGCACCTACTAATGTCTGCTGAGAATCAGTAATTGAGGTCTTGTGTAAGACCACCATCTGTAATGTTTCTAGGAACAGTGGTTGATGCCGTCTGTAATGTCTCTTTGAACAGGAACATTAGTTGACACCATCTGTAATGTTTCTTGGCACAGCGGTTGATGCCATCTGTAATGTCTCTTTGAACAGGAATAGTGGTTGACACCCTCTGTAATGTTTCTTGGCACAGTGGTTGATGCCATCTGTAATGTCTCTTTGAACAGGAATAGTGGTTGACACCCTCTGTAATGTTTCTAGGAACAGTGGTTCTGAAATGTCTCTTTGAACAGGAATAGTGGTTGACATCATGTGTAATGTCTCTAGGAACAGTGGTTGACACCATGTGTAATGTCTCTAGGAACAGTGGTTGACACCATGTGTAATGTCTCTATGAACAGGAATAGTGGTTGACATCATGTGTAATGTCTCTAGGAACAGTGGTTGACACCATGTGTAATGTCTCTTTGAACAGGAATAGTGGTTATGAGTGTCATTAGTAGTGTCTCCAGGATTGGTTGATGGCGTCTATAATGTCTCTCTGGAAGCAGTAACAGTGGTTGACATCATATGTAATGTCTCTAGAAACAGTGGTTGACACCATCTGTTATGTCTCTTTGAGAACAATAACAGTGGTTGACACCATCTGCAGTGTCTCTTTAGGAACAGGAACAATGGTTGCTATCATCAGTAATGTCTCTAGAAACAGTGGTTGCCATCATTAATAACGTCTCTAGGAATAAGAACTGGTTGCCACCATCAATAATTTTTCTAGAAACAGTGGTTGATGCTGTCAATAATGTCTCTTTAGGAACAGGAACACTGGTTGACACCATCTGTAATGTCTCTAGGAACAAGAACACTGGTTGACACCATCTGTAATGTCTCTTTAGGAACAGGAACACTGGTTGACACCATCTGTAATGTCTCTTTAGGAACAAGAACACTTGTTGCCACCATCTGTATTGTCTCTTTAGGAACAGGAACACTGGTTGACACCATCTGCAGTGTCTCTTTAGGAACAGGAACACTGGTTGACACCATCTGTAATGTCTCTTTAGGAACAAGAACACTTGTTGTCACCATCTGCAGTGTCTCTTTAGGAACAGGAACACTGGCTGACACCATCTGTAATGTCTCTTTTTAGGAATAGGAAGAGTGTTGATGGTTCTCAACTTTCTGGAGAAGCACAGATCTGATAGTTGAACATTTTAAATACAAGCTAAATCTGGGACATGGGTACAGCCAATACTCGGAAAAGGAGGCCTGTTGTTTGTCAACATTGTACTAGGATGCTGCTTTTAAGAGCATGGATACAGATCTGAAATATTTGTTTTAAACATAATTTTATGATATAAACTTAGGATAATGAAGATATTGTCAATGTTCTAGGAAACTGAGTTAGCAGGTATGGTCTTGAGGAAATGTAACTTAAGAAGAATCATTCCCGGCAAATTCCATATGTTGTTGTTTATACATTTGTACAGTTATTATGTCTCCTTATCAGAGCTCCAGATAATTTTTGAGTATTGGGATTTGACATATTCAGAGATATTGGGTGTTTAAATTTTTAAGTGGGTAATCAGTATTTTGTCACTTCACTGGATTTGGTCTATTGGGTATTTACTCCCACTCATTCCGCTGTATTGGGTATTTCAGACTATTTTATTGGAAAAAAACAACTGGCTTTGTCAAAACCAATAAAGAGCAAAAGAAAACATTGAATTTGACCACTTTTCCAAGTTTAAACAAAAAGTCTCGTGACCAAATTATGAGCTCGCGACAGTGACTGGCTTATAATTGCTGGATGTCAAAACAGTGCTCAATGGTGGTTTATGCTGCAGAGAGTTCACTCTAAGGTTATTTTTGGAACTACGCGATTAGTACTGTTTCTGGATAGATTTGCTTTCTGTTTGTAAGGTTTGTAAACATTGCACGGTCAATGTATTGAGTACATTACGCAATGGTTTTCAAACATATTGGGTTTTGTTGCAAATTTGACAGGGTTTTGTACGCTTCATTTCAATTTTGCTTGCATTTTTGTTGAGTACTTTACACAAATACGCAGCTTATCTGGAGCTCTGACATTGTTTTTGGCGTCTGCGTTTGCATCCAGAGACATTGTTTCCGAAGCAGAACTCTAGAACCACTGGGTCCTTTTCCATGAAACTTGGTACACACTTTGGACACATGGCCTAGTTGTGCCTTTCAAGGGTTTTAATTTTCTGAAAATAATATTTTCCGTTTCCATGGCAACAAAGTTTGGAAATGTTGTCCTTTTGGTTTCTGGAGCATAGCCCCCTGCAAAGTATCCATTTCACTCACTCTGGAGCAAAGCCTTGGAACCACTTGGTATTCTTACACATAACTTCGTACACATATTGGGTGCATGGTCTAAATGTGCCTTTTCGGGGTTTGAATTTTCAGAAGATACAACCAAGTGTTTTTCCATGGCAACCAAGTGTTGAAACTTAATCAGCAAAACTCTGGAATTGTTCAATACTCTTACACTCTTGCACAAAACTTGCCTGGCATACATTGTGTGTATATAGATTAATTGTTGTCATTCAGGGATTTTCTCAGGTTAAAAAATGGCGACATATTTTTTTTTCTTGAACAACTTATCTAGTTGTATTGCCTTTCAGTTTGACTTTTTCAGGGTTTTAAATTTCTGAGAAAAATACTTTCTGTAATAATTGCAAAGAAGTGTTTCGTGACTTCAGCTTTGCAATGATTTATTTGTAGCTCAGCACAGGTCAGTTAACTACTACACATACATGAAGACTCGGGTGTCTGTCAGTCATCCCTAAACCATTTTGCATTCGAGTCCCTTATTTGAGGCACGCACTACCATCTGTGGGTTTAGCTGGTACATTTTAACAGTATTGACACTTCGACACTTTCAATAGTGAGGAAGGGGGAGATATCTGTTTTTACGCATAAACACACTTTCTAGTTTTTGTTGGTGCTGGGGGGATATGTCATCTTCTGATGACTCTTGTTAAAACATACTTTCATACTATTATCAAACCATACCTTAAAGAAGAGAAATATATTATTGTCAGTTTTGTATGTATCGTTAATGATAATTAGGAAGCTTAAATTTATGTTCACTTAAAAACTGCTTGGGGTAATAACTCCACCAAAGGATTCTCGCCTTGCTGCAGAGCAACGACGTCGACGGGTGGTGGGATTGCCCAGTGATTGCAGTATCTGTTCGATTCGAAAATACTTTAATACATAGCTCCAGTAGTCCAGACATTTGTTCTAACGCGCAGATTAAGTTATATTTGTAAAACAGGGATGGTCCATTTGATGTTAAAAATACCCAGTTTTTGAAAGTAAATACCCAATAGGTTACAACATTATCTGCCCCTTGCCAGCTTCTCAACTGCAAGGATTAAGCATGAATGAGACCTGAAAATGAAACATAACTTCAATCACCTTAATGTGCCAGCGAAGACTATCATCTGCAAACAATAACCTTTGCAAATAGTGGCCGTGCTGATTTTCATCATTTAAAACGGTTTCATTGTTGAAATGGGCATGTAACGCACCCTTTGAGGGCAACAGACGTTTGAAAATAGGTTGTAGTTTGATCCATTGCGAAAGTATTTACACAATATATTTTGTTACGCCACGGCCGTTGTGTATAACACACAACTATTTCATAAACCATACAACCAATCTGAGATGTTTTTTTAACTAACCTTTCACTATTGTATTTTATTTATTTTTGCACGTACTTTGCGAAGTGGCAATTACTTACATCAGACCATTCTAGAAACCAAAATACATAACTGCACCAACGCCGACTGAATAGAAATCCACAAACGGTTTGAGTCAATTTGTGAAAACGAATCAACTGAAGTAAGTACAGTCGGTATATGCTTTTATTCTGGCCCGTTATGCATGTGAGAAATCGATGTCGCAAATAGAAAGAGCGTTTGAAGATAATAGTTTATCGTTCTCCGGTTTAAAACTTCAAGGTTATTTCACACGAAATACGAGTATTGAACCGAATAAGTTTCATATCAACGCCAAGGATTTCTGTTACATGCAATACGTGACGGCACATTGATACCAAATTCTAGAAGTAGTGTGAGAGACTTGCATCAGATGTTCGATCATTCAACAAAACAAATGAACAACCCTAGCATGATTGTTTTCTTTGTGTGTCCTTGAATGTTCCACTCAGAACATGTAGGCTTTTCAGCTTATCACCAATTAAATCTATAATATGTTTGTGGTTTTCAGTTTAAGTTAAAGCGCTGCATTATGCCATATGGTCATGTTGACCAATCAAAAGTGAGTGATCTTGCATTGTGTTCAGATGTTTGCACTGCACTTGAGCGGACGGATCGTTTTTTTTGTGTGAGAATATTAAGTTTCCACATTTCTTTTTGTGGATATGGTTTAGTTTATTAAACACCTTATGGAACATCCGTCGACGATACTGTCGCTTGAACAAAAAGAGCGCCTGCAACCTTATGCTTGCAATAAAAAGCAATTGAGAACGGGATGGATCTGGCAAATATACATGTACATGTATACTACACCTTCACTGTTAAAACTGAAAGGACAGATATGTCCTACGACCACGTTATAATAGATTTGGACTTCTTTTTAACCAATCCCCTAAATGGTTATAGTGAGTGGGCATTAATTGAAAAACGACTCAGTCGTCAACGTAATGTGACGTTGAAGGTTTGAGCAGGTAAATGGTTAAGGTACGTGGGAATTAAATGAAAACGGACTTTACATTTATCTCGTAATCGGTTCCCCAAATATTCAAACTATATATTATAAGATGAACGCCTCCTTTCAGTTTCTGACAGTAGTAACACTTTCAGTTCCACACTTGTGATAACGCTAAAACATATGTTGTGGCTGCTATCACCACTTTCGATGGACTAATTGTTTTGTTGTCGTCTCTTGCAATGTGTTACCTGCATATCATCAAGCGTTAGAGCTAAGAAGCAAGAATAAATTATTCAGTAGCGTAATGTACCTTTTATAGTCTGAAGAAATTGAACACCTGAACCCCGTACTGGGGAATACAAGATAAAGGAAATAGGGATATGATTCTATCAATTTTCTCCACTGATCTATCATCTTCTGTTGTGTCTATCCTAGTTTATCGCGAATTACGCTTTGCCTTTTGACTAGAAGATGACCCCAGTGCTAAAATATTCACTAAACTCAAATGTTATTTTTATCACACAAAACATAAGTCAAATTTGTATAGGTTCTGCTTTAAGAAATTGTGCAAGAATAACACGACAATAGATTCGGAATCCTGAACTTACAAGGAATACATATTGTTCAAGAAGCAATACAACATATACTGATGCACTAATCGATTACATTACAAGATTATGGTCTGTGCATTGATTGTAGAGTGTATGACAGCCATTTGAAAAGCACGCTAACGAATAACCAGTGCTTCAGGCAAGCTGTTAAAATCAGTTGGTGAACGAAGACTTTCTGGCCAGCTTCAGTCAAGGGCAACAAGAATTGTTGTACGTGAGTGCGCGCCTACATGATGTTCATCATCCTCGACATCCAGGGTGAAATTAACTCATGTCTCCATCCGTAAAATACCCTCGACTCACTCCTATTCACGACGATCGTTTCGAGGCGAGCGGTTTGACCAATCAGTGAAACTTCTATAGCAAAAGTTTGCGTCCAATCACGTGGCGCGTCTCTCCTAACACTCGGCGAACTAAAGACGTTATTTTCGTCGCCGATATAGCCTCCATATAGCCTCTCGCGCAGTTATGTGACATTTTATTGGATTTAGCATATATATTTAGCATTTTGGGACTTTCCATTCTAACAAAACGATCATCGTGAATAGGAGTGAGTCCAGAGTATTTGACGGATGGAGACAGGAGTTAATTATACCCTGGATTTCGAGGATGGCTGTTCATATTCATAATTTATTTTGATTGATTACGTTCACTAAATCATCAACACAGTCACTTAGCAGTCTTGGCGAAAAGACTCCTTTTAGACGTTTTAGACAAGGTTTGTGAAATTTGCATCCAAACAAGAAATTTCTTCGAACATCCGTCTTCAGTTAAGATCATAGATTCAAACGTTTTCATTTTGCAGCAGTGGATTGTGCGTATATTTTTGTCAAGTCCAAGCATGAATTTAGTCACAATTTATATTCGCGATTTGTGAAAATGCAGAGTTAAACGTAATCATTCTTACTGTACATGTACCTAAAGATTTGATACAATACTAACTCACCTGAAACCAGTACTGAGGTATTTACAATAATGCAGATATCCCTTTGAAATCTTGCGAGATAATTTTGAATGTTCCTTATATTCTCATGTTTTAAGTGTAATTATATGATGGAGAGATGAGACGACATCGTTATAATTATTGACAATAACTGCATAACCTGGTCGTTGAAGGTAAGAACCAGGTACCCCAGTTTCGTGCGAGATCAATAAACGTGGTAGTCGGATGATGAGGTATTGAAAAGGAAACCCAAATCACATTTAATCCTTCACGTCACCAATAGATCTCAACAGCCACTTAAATGGAGCTCTTTGAAGTGGCACATTTATACACAAAGACGTGCTTACAGCTTCGCCGACTTATTGTCCATCAACCCATATAACTTCATTACAGACAAAAAGCTGAGTGTTTGTCGGTAGTTGACACAGTAATTGCCAGACTACAAAGGGTTAGTATTCTAAGTATGTTTTTGCGTGGATACTGTAGGTGATGGGGTTGGTTTATATCTGCAATCTGAAGTGTTATGTTCAGGCAAACCCAAAATTGAAATTAAATACCTGATGACACAGTGAAACAAAATATATCTCCTGAACTTCCTGATTTATAATTACAAGTTATCGTGCACAATTTGACTCTTGTGGTGAGTCTCTTGACAAGTTCCGTGAAATAAAGACATCGAAATTGCATTGGTTATTTTCAGAAACTGAAACAACAATCAAACTCCTGTAAATGCCTATATGAACTCCAAAGTAAGTTGCACGGGCTTCGGCACCTTAAATACAATAGTCAGGAAAGTTGATTAGTTCTTTATTGAGAGTCATGTCTTTGAGTATCATTACAAAAGCATCACTTAGTAGAAGTCATTGGAGACTTCTGACCGTCGCCAGCAAGTTCAGTTTCGTCTCTGTAGCACTTGCTGTAGCATCCAGCCTTGCGATAGATCTGACGATGTTTTATTTCAGTATCTCGACAATCCAATTCACTGGTCAAAAGCCGGGAGTGGGCTGATCGTTACATCCCACGGTTCCATGAATGTAACTCATTGAGAACTACTTCATCAAAAGAGACATGTGGGCGGTTGGGAAATGTCCTTTTTACCGTAAACAATGAATCATTAATTGCTGAAAATCAGTTTTGCTTGAGAAATGATCTCTATATTTGGATCAGAGTGAGTCCTTGATAATATCCTCTAGATTCATTGGTCATATAGTGCTTCAAGGGAGAGAGAATTACCAGACATGGCCAGAACGTCTTTTACATATGAACAGCCCAATAAAATGGCAAGAATCGAGACTATGGAACACCGTAGAGGTCATATATGATTGTACTGAGAACCTAGAGCTGCACGCATTTAATCCTTTAAATTAACTTCCACCCTGCATAAGATTTGAAACGTTAGGAGAGTTAACATCACACAAGACTGTCAACGAATAAGATTGTATCAACTGACAGAAAGGTAAAGTGGATTGGCAGGGAACGACTGCAATACAAGTCTCAGAATGGAAAATACCTACCCAGACACTTCTTGACATCAGGGTATGTGAGTCAACTCAAATGCCATTAGATGAGTGTCTAAGGCATCTTGTAAAGATTTACAACGATTGCACAGGAACCAAATAGTGGTTTTCATAAAATAAAATATATGTAACTGACGTTTTTTACTCGTGCTGACAAGATTGACAGTCTGTTAGTTAGACGCAAGCTGAAGAAAACTGAGACTCATTTGGGAGGCTTCGCCTGACATTCCTGTCTTCAGTAAGAGGTCCTTGAGAGAAGTTTGTATTCAGCTACATGTACCTGCTGTCGTATTCTGCGCTTCCAAATGTAGTAGGGAAGTCTAGGTTAATAGCTGAGGGTAGGAAAAATGAATTTTCGATTTCAACAACAACTGGTCACGTTTCACAGTCTTCCAGCTGCATCCCTTCGAAGCTCAAGCTTACTGTATGCGATTCCACCAACGAAAGCCATGGTTACCGGATTCGAACACTAACACCGACAACGAATTATGAAGACATATGGCTAATATCACTACCAAGTATTCCAATATATATTGTGTCTCTTGTAATATAATGCAAGTTAGAAGGTGGTCAAAGGTTTAATATGTGACTAAGAGACTGCGATATGATTGAAATATTTGCAAAGTAGGAACTCTCGCGATACAAAGAGATGTATTTGCACCGCGGCGAAATGAACCCAATACACTCAGGCAACTAAATTAACTGAAAAAGGAAATGCATTTGGTGGGGATATTTAGTGACACCAACTGCGTCTCTCATTCTGTGTATTATTGAAATATTTGTTTAAAGTTGGATACGTGTTCCCAGGCTCAAAATAGGGGTGGTGCGTTCTGTGTGAAATAAACAACACAAACTATTAA
>JAUELE010224305.1:0-12618 GCA_031471655.1 Diodora aspera | reverse complement strand
CCCCCAATGTCGAGTCATAAATGTATGTATCGGTGTACTAAAGTATCCCCAACAGCCCCCTCCCCCTCCCCCGCCCAGGAAATTACGGATCTGTCTATGAGTCGGGTCGACAATATGTACCAGAATCAATCAGCAGACTAAAGTCTTGGGCGAGTTTGGGTCAGTTGAAGTCAGGAATGTCGTGGCCTAGGTTTTGTTTACTGCCATGGCATTTGGATGGTCATATAAAATACAATTATTTTCATTGTTATGTTAACACGACAGTTTACATGACGGTTATATGCAAATCTGCAATAATGGAAAATGAAGCTTGAAGACTAGAACGGGAAATATCTGTCACAATCACTTCTGAACATTTGCATTGCATTTCTGTGTATATACGTGTGTGTTAGGGGGGGGGGGGGCGAACTAGCAAAGCGTAGCGTTGTGAAGGTCAAAGGTAATGCACATCCTGTTTACAGGGAGATGCAGTTCCCGACAAGGTTTTCATGTTCCTGCTGATTATTTAGTTCCAAGAATGTGACGCCAGAAAATGACCTAATTTGGCGCCACGAGCCAATTACTTGTCATGAAATGCAATAATTGCACCATTTGCATATGTGTGAACTTCATACTGTTCAGTTGAGAACTTTGGCCGCGTTGGGACTAAGTCTACTGGAAGATGTTTCTGCCAAAGTGTTTTGCTTATTTTCTCATACTGCTGGCTTCGTTTTCTGCAGGTAATGTCAACTTTATTCTTTTGGTTTTCTTTTATTCTTTGTATCAATCTTTTGATCTTTGTTTGCTGATAGTAATGTTAAAGATTCGGTCCGTTTGTCATCTAAATAGTGCATTTTGTAAAACATAATAAATACTTAGATGTAATTAGTCCCATGATTTCCGTAGCAGATTAATTAAATAAAAAGATTTTAATGTAATTGTAGAAATAATGGTAATACGATATAATGTATCCATGTTTCGGAAGTAGTTACCGAATCGTTCGAATGAATGAATGACTGACCTACTAACTGAATCTTACACTACGAGTTCTACTCGGATAACGTATACGTTTGCGTTTGAGGCTGGTAAACATGTAGTTAAAACAACACGAACAAATAACTGAATGACAAGAAAGACTGACTGAATGAAACGATGAAGGAATAAAGCATGTAGACCGCCTCTTGTGAAACATTCCTCATACATTGACACTGGATATATTTGCAACCACTACTTTCAGTTAGTAACTGGTAAGGTTTTAAAAGCTTGAACACTAATTAGAGAAAGCAAATTACCTATGCGACCTATGATCTGGTGCACAGTCGTTTTGAATAACTATTACTGTTCTTGTATACTACTATTGGTTATAGTGCTTAAATTGAACATTTTATAATTAAGTCACAACTTTCCAATCTAGAGTAACAACTGTAAGCCGCAAATTACGTTGTACTATGAATGCTATTTTACCAGTGTTATTTTTTCAGTTGACGGTTTGAAATGTGCTATCTGTAGCGGGAGGGATCCTGGCTGCCTGAATGGTCACGTAGTCGACACGAGGAACTGTGGCACAAACTCTGTCTGTATAACAGCTGTTTTCAATCCAATGGGTAACACAGGTAATCACTCTCACTCATTAGGTAAATCATGTCGTCACCAAAGAATAAAAATCATGTAGTCACCAAAGGAGTAAACCATGTAGGTACTCAGGAGGTAAACCGTGTAGTTGCCAGTGAGGTAAACTACGTGGTCGCTCATGAGGTAATCGTATAGTCACTCATGAGATTAGCACTGTAGTCACTCATGAGGTAAGCTGTGTACTCACTCAGGTGATAAACACTGTAGTCACTCAGGTGGTAAACACAGTAGTCACTCATATGGTAAACACTGTAATCATTTATGAGGTTTACACTGAACTTATTCATGAGGTACATACTATACTCGTTCAGGTGGTAAACTCTGTAGTCACTCTGAGGTAACACTGTACTCACTCTTGAGGTAGTCACTCAGGTGGTAAACTCTGTAGTCACAAATGAGATGAACACTGTAGTTACTCATGAGGTATATACTGTAGTCACTAATGATGTAAATACTGTACTCACTCTTGAGGTAAATAATGTAGTCACTCATGAGGTAAACACTGTAATCACTTATGAGGTAAACACTTTAGTCACTAATGATGTAAACACTGTAGTCACTCTTGAGGTAAATACTGTAGTCACTCATTACGTAAACACTGTAGTCACTCATGTGGTAAACACTGTAATCACTCATGAGGTAAACACTGTAGTCACTAATGATGTAAATACTGTACTCACTCTTGAGGTAAATACTGTAGTCACTCATGAGGTAAACACTGCAATCACTTATGAGGTAAACACTGCAGTCACTAATGATGTAAATACTGTACTCACTCATGAGGTAAACACTGTAATCATTTATGAGGTAAACACTGTAGTCACTAATGAGGTAAATAATATAGTTGCGCTTGAGGTAAATATTGCAGTTACTCATGAAGAAAAAACTGTAGTCACTCATGAGGTAAACACTGAAATCACTCATGAGGTAAACACTGTAATCACTCATGAGGTAAACACTGTAATCACTCATGAGGTAAACACTGTAGTCACTAATGATGTAAACACTGTACTCACTCTTGAGGTAAATACTGTAGTCACTCATGAGGTAAATACTGTAGTCACTCATGACGTAAACACTGAGGTCACTTTTGAGGTAAATAGTGTAGTCACTCATGAGATAAATAATGTAGTAAGTCATGAGATAACCACTGTAGTCATTCATGTATTGCAGGCACTCATGAGGTAAACACTCTACTCACTCTTGAGGTAAATATTGCAGTTACACATGAGGTAAACAAATTAAAGTAGTCCTTCGTGAGGAAAATGCTGTAGTCACTCTTGAGGTAAATTATGTAGTTACTCATGAGGTAAATATTGTAGTTACTCACGAGGTTATCACTGTAGTCACTCATGAGGCAAACTGTAGACATGCGTGTGGTAAACGCTGCAGTCACGCATGAGGCAAACACTGTTGTCACTCATGAGGTGAATATTGTAGTGAGTCATAAGGTAATAAATGTAGTCATTAATGAGGTAAATAATATAGTTGCTCTTGAGGTAAATATTGTAGTTACTCATGAGGTTAACACTGTAATCACTTATGAGGTAAACATTGTAATATCTCATGAGCAAAACACTGTATTCACTAATGGTCATGAGATAAAAACCGGTAGGCACTCGAGAGATAAATAATATAGCTATCCTTGAGGTTAACAATGCAGTCTTGAGGTAAACCATGTAGCCACTTGTGAGTTAAACCATGTAAACTACTAAAAAGAAGCCAAGGGTCAAATCTGATATATTTTTGCTGGCACTAGCCATATGAGCATGTTGTTTACATGCAATGTTGCTACTACTTAAAATTGACATATCACTATAAAAGGTCAGGTGAAGAATACTGAATATCCGAAACATTTGCTTTATGTGAAATGTTCTCCAAAATCTGCAATTCATGATGTATCGGCAGATGCAGCATTTGCACGTGTTGTTCATGATTGTCACTTTAAACATGCACACATTGGCATGTGACATGTGTGCCAACATGTTATGTGGATTTCTGAGGCACTGCTTCTTGTTAATGAAATAGACTACTCAACATTTGATAGGGATGCTGGATATCTTTACTATTTGGCAAAGAATGACTACATTTATGCCAATCAAATTGGTTTACACAATCAAAGTACATTTGATGAAATGCCCAGGATTGTCACGTGCAACAGAAATAACAATTTGCAAGTGCACGTTAAAAGAAGCGTCAGTTGGCGTTGAAGGAAAATATGGCAAGGTTGGTGGTGGTGTGGTAGAAGGAATGCTGGAGGAAGGTTTTACGCAAGAACAGGTTGCAAGAAGTTTGGTCCTTCAGGCAAGACGTCGCCCAGTGCAAACCGCGACGCAGCTGCGAAATGAATTTTAGAACGCTTCTGATGTATATGTTTCTGCCCAAACAGTCCGTCGACGTATTCATGAGGCTGGATTATAGTCTCGTAGACCAATTCGGCGAGTGCCTATACTCCGCCATCATGCTGAACAGCAAACCGACATGTAACATGGACCCAGAATGACTGGAGGCTCTTCACTGACGAGTCTCGTTTCTGCTAGGATTGCACAGACCGAAGAGCAAGCTCATGGAGACGTGTTGGAGAAGGATTCCACAGGCAACGTGTTGCCGAAGATGACAGATATGGTTGAGGGTCAGCTAAGGTCTGGGGCGGCATATCTATGGACGGAAAAACATATCGTCATGTCATTAGGCAGGGGATGCTGAGTGGAGTTCAGTACAGGGATGAGATCCCAATCCCGTTGTCAGCCCATTTGCAGGTGCAATGGGCCCACAGTTTATTCTTGTGGATCATAATGCTTGTCCACATCGTTCCAGGGTAGTCTCAGATTACCTGGAGCAGTAGACAATTGAGAGAATGGAATGGCCTGTCGGCTCACCAGACCTCAATCCAATTGAGCATGTGTGGGACACGTTAGGACATGTTAGGGGGTGCAGTTTCGGCACGAGTTGTACAACCCCGGGTGCTAGATGAGCTCCAGACAGCCTTGGAAGAGGAGTGACGACACCTACCACAACTACCGATTCGTCGGCTGATAATGGGCATAGATCGCTGTTGTCTACAGGTTGTTAATGCACGGGGATACCATGCACTTTATTATGGTCCAAGCATTCACTTTAACTGGTCTTGACAGCTGGCTAAGGATGATCTCATTACATTTCATCAGTATGACCAAAATCCTGACATAATCTCCTTTTCTGTTACTGTTTAATTCATGTTTGAGCATGATGCAAACGTTTGTAATACAAATAGGTGGCGTTTGATTCCTTTGTAACTGTTACCACAACTATGCGATTGAAAAAAAAATCCAATATCCCTATCAAAAGTTGATTAGTATATATTTATCACTATGTGAACTTGTAGACAGCCATGAGATAGATTAATGATGTCACTCATGAGGTAGACACTGTCGTCATTGTTCATGTTACACGTTTAAAACAAGAGTAATCCCTATTCCTCTCCACTTCAGCTAATATCCTGGCTTAACTGAGGTATCACTTTCTTTTTCAGATGCGGGCCGAGTTAATCGAGTACTGCGCTACTGTGTTACAAGTGTCGAAAGTCCCTCGGGATGCTCACCGAATGGCGATGCTACTTTCTGCTACAAGGCCTGTTATAAAGACCTGTGTAACATCGATCCAATTGATCTGTCCACATTTCCTTTGTCCCTTTCTAAGGCATAAAGGATGAAGAGCATTTACTAATTTGAGTCTTTGATTAAATTACAAATTTTAAATGCTGTATACTTTTTTCTCAAACGTCCAGTGGCATTCCAGAAGGTTTTTGCATTCAGAAAATTGAAACCATTTGCTATACTCTTTATTACCTACACATTGAAACATTTAGCACAAACTGATATTCATTGAATATAAAGCTGGACACTCTCGAGGGACTCAACAGATGCAAAATTTATTTAAAATGTAAACATTAAAAATCAAGCAAGATACCTTCATTGCTTTACTGCACACGTATGCTCTCAGTTTGGGTTAAAAGATGATGCGTTACAAAGTCCAGCCCTCTTTCCGCATGTTAGTTTATGTAACTGCCAAACTTGTTCACCGCTTCCATTTTGCAACGTTTGCTTGGACCCGTTTATAAAATATACACATCAGCAAAAGTAGAGCACCACCCAACCGAACTGACTGGCAGAAATACCCACTGCGTAAGTGTTAGTGTCAACATGCTTTAGTCAAATGTTTTCTTTGGATAGACCTGCCATTCTATAGAGTTTGGGCCTTTGACATAGTCTGATGATAATTTAGAGATGGTGTTTTACATAATGTTTCAGATTTGTAAAATTGATATCCAGTCATTTAGAAGACACTAAACGAAGCAAACGGTCTCTTTCAATTGTTTTGACAGACCGTTTTGCATTTCAAGTCACCCGCATGTTTGACTCAGTTAAGCAATCTGGATACAACGTAACGTCTGTCCGGATTTCCCTCCACCTCACGAGTGCCCGTCGTTTCAAAGACCATTCCATACGCATAACAAACGCCCCACCGAAATTTCCCACGATTTAGTGCCCTTATACAAACTGAAAGTCATTTGCAACTATTTGCACATATTTGGCAATAATATTTCTTCAAACACTATATTTGTGAATAATGGTATCGTGGCATGGTGAAAGACATGTTTTGTGTTGAAACTAGTCCACAATGGCAGAGTTATCTCCCCTGCAATGACAGTCATCCAGTCATGTCAGAGATGTTCATGAGGCAAGGGCGAATAACTCTCTATTCTCAGACTGAACGTACGGTTGGCGCAGTGGTTAGGTTCCGAGTTCGATTCCCGCCCGGGTCACTGTCCTTCTTCCTGGAGAGGGAATAAATTGACTGAAAGTCACGTTAAAAAAAATACAAACAAACAAACTGAACGGACGCCATATCCATTACGGCTGACTGATTTTACCAAGTGTATAAACATCAATGCTGTGAAAAGAATCTTCTATGGACTTGACTTTCGGCTTTCAACAATGCTGTTGCTCAAATCCTGACCGTAGTTGTCCCCTACCACCGTAGCCCCGGCTAATAAGCCTATGGTCGTGACTAAAGGTATCTTTAACATATACTGAATTCCATTGAAAACGCACCACCTGTGTGGATATATCGGCGACGAATAACGTCTTTACTTCGCTAAGGGGTTAGGAGAGACGCGACACTTGATTGGACGCCAGCTTTTGCTATAGAAGCTTCAAACCGCTCGCCTCGAAACGACCGTCTTGAATAGGAGTGGGTTCAGGGTATTTGACGGATGGAGACAGTAGTTATTTATAGCCTGGATTTTGAGGATGCAGGCTGGCATGAACTCATTTATTCATTGAAAATACTGATATTACCTCATCCCTATTAGTTGGCATCTAAACACAATACTCAACATGTTTGACATCTAAACACATTCCTAAACATGTTTAGTCCAAACGTGTAAAACTTAGGGGACATAGTAAGGATTGTGTTTAGAATCTAAACATCATTTTTACAGTGTAATGTTCTTTGTTGACACCGGATATTACGGTGCCACATTTCATACTTCCATGTTGTCGCTGTGTAGCTATGCCTGATATAACACTACCACATTTCATACTCCTCTAATGAAACTTATCAACAAAAACTTATTTTACGAGTATTGAGATACGAGTATGTCGGGAAAATGTATAAACGCATTGACCTACCTTGAAACTAGTCAACCTAAATGCCCCATGAAATTGTAAAAATATACAGAGACAATTTATCATATATAAGTAATTTATCTGCACCTTTCTCTGTATGAGGGTTTCTTAAAGGATGTTCCGTCGATTGCTTTCCAAATATTAGCCGAATGCATTTATTTGCAAGTCACTTTCCGAAGATATATACTAAAAATTTTGTAATCTGTCTGAAAGTTCCGAACGCATTAATTTCACCCAGGGGTCTTAAAAGGAGATCGGTGTCTTTCACAAGGTGAAAAGGTAACAAACGTGCTGTATACGGAGTGGATCCGTCGGTAAGTACATACACACGAGTTATACCCCACTTCGGGTCTCGTCGCCATGGTTTCTTTTGTTAAAAGTGTAAGTGTATATCCGGATACACCTCCACTTTTGCGATCAGTAGTGTAGAATATCAGCAAAACTGTAGGTGTATCAGATCCCAATGCTGCTAAACGCATGCCCCAAACAGAGATAGTAAAACAACCCGTGCATTTGCTGCACGAGCTTCACGAGCCCAATGTGAATGCGTCACAGTCCCAGTGAGGTCTCCTTTGGGTGGTTATTTTTAGAGACATATTCAGTATTTCTACAAGCAGTGATCGTTTGGGGCACTGCCACATTGTGGTATCACCATTGGTTTGTCACTACCAGCCATAGCTTGCAGGTATCCATGCATCAAAATCATCCAGCTCACCACTGGTGATGCATGCTTTCCTTCTGCATTCAACTTGCAAAAGTTGGCATATAGCTGAAAGATTGCTGAGTTCCACTATAAATCCAACCAACCAGTGTCAGCTGTAGCTCGCAATAATGATCAAAATCATCCAGCTCTCCTCGGGTGATGCATGCTTTCCTCCTGCACTCAACTGGTGAAAGTGGGCTGAAAGATTGCTGAGTCCCAGTATAAATCCGATCAACCAGGATCAGCCGTAGCTTGCAGGTATCACCACATCAAAATCATCCAGCTCCCCACTGGTGATGCATGCTTACTCAAACGTAGATACAGGTGAAAGATTGCGGAGTCCCACTATAAATCCATCCAACAATAACCACATGCACAGGAACAGTACAGAAAACCCAATAATCTTAGGGACTGAATGAGTTGCCTGAGTTATGGTACCCAGAGTGTATATACCATAAGAATATAAACCCATATTTCAATGTTGTCGAGATTTCATACTTTCATTCAGACATATCCTTCTTTGTCCTGCGTAGCCTACATCTACACAAGGATATTGATGCGCTTTAGAAAGGCAGCATAGAGGATGATGCGTGAAGCATGAAGTTTGTTCATAAAGTCTTTTGACCATTGGCAAACTGTTTCAATCGTCTTTGATTGTTGGTGACCTTTAGCTCGTGTAATATGAAAGTAATGGGATCTTGGTGTTAGTCTTTGGTACAAATGTTTGAACAAGCTTGTTTATCAGATGGGCATACTTAAGGGTATGTGGAAAGCTTGGTTAGGCTTGGTTGGAAACAAGATTAGGGTGGGTGGGGTCTCTAAGGGCACTTGAATTATGATGTTTGGAACAGAATATGATTTTGTAAATAACCTTGTGAATATATAAATATCCATGAACAGAGTTTTCATTATTATAATCCAGATGGCAGTTGAACTTACTGGTTAAAATGGGCATCGGATCTATTTTTAAGGTCGTAACTTCCAAAATTTTGAACTAAAAAATAACTACTTTGTGTTTAAATTTTGGGAAATTAGTGATCGTTGATAAAGTTAGAATACAAAATTTTGGAAATTGCCACCCAAAAGTAAGTGAAAAATAAAAAATTTGCGAAAGTGCTAAAGGCATCAATCAACATTTTAAAAATGTTTTGAAGTTCGAAATTTTGGAAGTTCTACCATAATTTCCAAAAATTGATTGTTTTCTTTATATTATTTCTTTGAATGAGTTACAACAACACTGGCACCTTGATCCTCGACATAATTTAATAATGAAAACCCAGTTTGAAACTTCATTGTTGAACTGTCATTGAGTTACTTGCTAGTCTTGGCGATTGAGGTTTGAATCCTGCCCGGGTAGATGCCACCATGGCGATGTGGTTGAAAGATTACTCAAACCAGGTAAAAATCCAAAATTACTTTTAACTTTTTTTATGTACATCTCGTACATCATGTTGTGTTATGGCTAAAAGATTCTCTTGCAGCATTAAACATGTCAAGTCTATTATTTAATACTAGCTGGAGGAGAAGTTGGGGTGTACAATGCAGTGGTAGAGACAATTAAAATCTAGAAGTCGTTCTTTTGTTATCTCAATGTTAGGGAGAGTCATGTAATGAATATTTCATTAAAGCTTGCGGAAATGGTATGTCAAAAGAAGCGTTAACTCTGTATGCAACACGCCACATTCATTTTAATGTTGACACCATTTTAAAACATAAAACTACAACAACCTTGCCTACTGTTGGACATCCGTGCAATTGTTGTGGATAGTAAATAATATGTTTAAAAATTATGTTTTATTTTATGCCATGTTTAGCAGGTTTTGTGTTGAAAGATTAAGTTTATATCACTGTAGTTGTGCAACCTTGGCAGTTGTAAGAGGCCATAAACGAGTATAATTTGTGAATGCTTTGGTTGATGGGGAGGGAGTTTTAAGCCTGAAACTAGCTGAAACAACCTTGGGACATCGGACAGCAATCTGTTTGGGCAGTTCAGGGTATTTTTTGTTTGAAATTTTTGAGGCGCAGTTTTGCACTCAGAACAAAAATGATTAGCATTTGGTGTGAATTGATCACCATATTATTCAGCAACTGATTAGCAATCAGCTGAAACTGACTAGCAACTTGTGATGCGATGCGAACCGAACAAAAAATACCCTGCAGTTGGAATTTAATTTGAATCCTCCCTGAGCAGTTTAACCCTAAGATGGAACCCTGATACCAAGATGTCCATCATATCTTAGTGATATGGCTGAAAGATTGCCATTTAAAACATTTAAGCTAATATAATTGAACTAATTATCATGTTATTTGCGCATTCTTTGGGACCGGACCTTCATATCATGTGATATATATGAATAGACGCACTACCATCTGTTGCCAGTAAAATTAAACATTTGTTTGTTAGTGTGTCACAGCTGACATTTGAAATAGATTGAGTAGGACCGTTAGAATTATATCGTTTTCGGAAAAAAAATTATTCAAGAGCAGTAATATCTGTCTGGAATTAAAGTTTGTTGTGCGATGTCTGTTGACTGGTGTCGTGTGTGGGCAGTGCGCGACAGTATGAGGGCGTATAGAGAACTGTCGGGTGGGATTACCCTCTGTGTAAAGTTTACATCCACTTGTATTCCTACGCAAATATGTAAAACTTGACTCACGCCGGTAATGTGATGTTTAGTCTTCTGCGTGTTTAGTCCGTGGAGAAGTAATGACTGTCTGAGTCGTTGGTGGTCATCTGCTGGTCATATGCTGGTCACGCTGTGTGAAAATCTCACGCTTGGCTGTAAAACTGTCAAAATTGTCTAGAGTGTCTGTTTGCTGTCTACATACAAACCCCCCAGGTGTTGGATGTTGGTCAAGATGCGGGATAACCTTGTAATTCACCAGGCTTTTTTATGGGTTTAAATCCAACCTGGGTAGCTCTGTCAGTCCAAGGATGGAACCCTGACACCGTGATATGGCTAAGATTGCAAAAAAATATGTTAAAGTCAAAATCCCGGGATGGGGTATGGGATGGCGCAGTGGTTGGTGCGTTGGCCCACCAATCTGCCAGCTTCGGTTATGGTTATAGTCCCTGCACATCACATTGCGCTATGACTGAAATATTGCCCCCTGCAATGTAAAAATCCATTTCATTCACTCACTCACCCAAATCACTCACTTTCTATCAATTTCTTTTATGAACTATCTTTTCCTCTGTGTTCCCATCAGGTCACCTTGCATTATGACTGAAATAATGCCCTTGCAGTGTAAAAAGGTGGACTCATTTTGATATAGGGAGCAAATTCTATAGTTTTTTTCAAATTTTAGCAACCCCGTGGGGCATCCGGGTAGTGACGTTGTGTCACTTAGATAGAATAGGGCCTCGGTAACCCAATGCTTGTCGTACAAGGCGACTAAAATGGGGATCTTTTGCTTTTACTTTCCTTTCTATTAATCCCTTTTATGAACTGTCTTTTCGCTCGGTGTGCACCTTGCACATCAAGTTGCGTTATGGCTGAAATATTGCCCTTGCAATGTAAAGCATCATTTCAACTCAAATTCAACTTAGCTCATCTAATTTTCAACTCTTATGCTGGTTCAGACAAAATAACCTAGCTATTTAGCTGTAATATAATGCTAAGCTAAGTTAAAACATAAATTAATATAATTTCCTGTGCGAATGGTTATTTGTATTTTGAAAGACATGTCCACAACGTTTGATGAAGTATCTGAATATTGTCACTCCATTGACAGATGAAGTTGCCTGTACCAACCCAGAGTATTGCATGGAGGTTTGTCAGAGTCGAGCGGGTTGTTCCAGCATAGCCTACCCTCGATTGGTTCTTGGTCTTATGCCTTCAGGTAGAGTCAAGTTTCTTTGTCAAACAGTTATTGTATGTGTTGCATGTAGGACGCTGCTGAAACACTTTTCTTTCTATCGATTTCTTTTATGAAGTGTCTTTTCCCTCGGTTTACACCTTGGACATCACGTTGCCTTATGGCTGAAATATTGCCCTTGCAATGTAACACATCATCTCAACTCTTCAGGATCGTTTGCTTTCATTTTATTTCATTCTCAATTTGAACTGTTTTTTTCCTCAGTAGGCGATGCTTGTGCAGTGTAGAATCATTAGCTCAAATATTTGGTTCAGGTGAAAGCAGGACAGATGATTGGTGTGACCCCTCCCCCCTTGAGGGTCAAACAACCATATTCACTTTGCCATGCGACGCCCATATTAAACGGTATTTCCGCTCGATGTGCACCTTCCACATCATCACGTTGCGTTGTGGCTAAAATATTGCCCTTGCAACGTAAAACATTATTTCAACTCAACTCTTTGTTGATGAGGCACAGGTCGCCTGTCAAATATTAATTACTTGAAAGAGTTGTAATTTGTATTTGTATGAACCAGGTGCTCGAGGTCTGATGATGGCAGTGATCGTGGCAGCTCTCATGAGTGACCTTGATTCCATCTTCAACAGTGCCAGCGCCGTCTTCACAATTGACATCTGGAAACAGATCAGGAAGACTGCGTCCGTAACAGAGCAGATGATTGTGGGAAGGTGTGAGCTTCTACTTGAACGACTTTTATTCAGTGTTATTTCTATTTTATACATCTTCTCAGGGGCAGATCCAGCATTTGTGTGAAGGGT
>JAUELE010224294.1:0-12619 GCA_031471655.1 Diodora aspera | reverse complement strand
CGCACGTGTTGTCACTGACTACCTTAGGCAACAGAACATCCCTACACTACCATGGTCCGCTGTCTCACCTGACTTGCGTCCTATAGAGCATGCTTGGAACGAGATGGAACGTCGCTTACGTCGCCGTCCTAACCCACATGTGACGTTAGGTCAACTGACGCAGGCTTTGATTCAAGTATGAAATGACATTCCGCAAGCCTTCCTAAACCGTCTTGTATTGTCTATGAGGCGTCGTTGCCAAGCATGTGTCGATGCTGCCGGCGATTTCTGCCATACAAGAAACTGACATTAGCAATGCACACGTGATGAAATCTATGTGATGATATAATGTTCTTTCATCAATACAAACTTTCTTGGCTGAATCCAACTTCGTTTGTTTAAAAGTATTATTTTTACTGAGTAATGAACAATGCACAGGCACTTTTTCCGCTAAAAAAGTGGCGGATCCAGGGGGAGAGGGGTCCAAGGGTTACGGGCCCCTCCCTTTTGAAATTCAAATACGGAGAAAGGTATAATAAATTAAGAGTGCTGATACCTTCAAGGGTTTACCGTTTGGACTCCCTTCCCCATTAAATGTCATGACAGGTATCTTAAAATAGCCCTTCCCCTCCTGAAATTTGAATCTTTTAATCTGGACCCTCACCTTTCCAAAATCCTTGATCCGCCTCCGTATACATACATGTATAACAACCAGAACAAAAATTATCTCTGGTTATCATAGAGGAGTATTAGACAGATATATTGTAAGGGAAAAATGAATACATCTGACAGTGCTAGAGATAAATTGCGTATTTATAACACTCAAAAAATATCCCCATAACTCAATTGAGTTTACGCTGTTTGCGAAAACTACATCCTTTAACAGCTAAAACCTCAAGTGCGTTACAGGCCTCCGCGTACATTTATATGTCGCGATTTTGTGAACGTTTCTGTTTGGATAAGTGAGTTTACATGTACAACAGTGACATCCTTTGATATACATACATTTTATTCATGTAAACAATGACATCAACGCATCCTTAGGTACACATACATTTAATTCATGTAAACAGTGACATCAACGCATCCTTAGGTATACATACATTTTATTTATGTAAACAATGACATCAACGCATCCTTAGGTATACATACATTTAATTCATGTAAACAGTGACATCAACGTATCCTTAGGTATACATACAGTTTATTTATGTAAACAATGACATCAACGTATCCTTTGGTATACATACATTTTATTCATGTAAACAATGACATCAACGCATCCTTAGGTATACATATATTTAATTCATGTAAACCATGACATCAACGCATCCTCAGGTATACATACATTTTTTTCATGTAAACAATGACATCAACGCATCCTTAGGTATACATACATTTAATTCATGTAAACAATGACCCCAACGTATCCTTTGGTATGCATACATTTTATTGATGTAAACAATGAAATCAACGTATTCTTCGGTATACATACATTTTATTCATGTAAGCAATGACATCAACGCATCCTTTGGTATACATACATTTTATTAATGTAAACAATGACATCAACGCATCCTTTGGTATACATACATTTTATTCTTGTAAACAATGACATCAACGTATCCTTTGGTATACATACATTTTATTCATGTAAGCAATGACATCAACGCATCCTTTGGTATACATACATTTTATTCATATAAACAATGACATCAACGCATTCTTTGGTATACATACATTTTATTCATGTTAACAATGACATCAACGTATCCTTTGGTATACATACATTTTATTCATGTAAACAATGACATGAACGTATTCTGTGGTACATATTTATTTATGTACAACAGTGACATCTACGTATCCTTTGGTACATATTTATTTATGTACAACAGTGACATCTACGTATCCTTTGGTACATATTTATTCAGGTACAACAGTGACATCTACGTATCCTTTGGTACATATTTATTCAGGTACAGCAGTGACATCAACCTAACCTTTGGTACACAGTTATGTGGTCTGAATAAAATTCAGTGTGTTTCCGTTGACACATTTGAACCGCATTTCACCAAAATGTGAAAATAATTGAACAGATACAATAGTAAAATGAGTGCCAGGAACTTTCGGTAATTTATAGTTGGAAATCACGATACTGTGACCATCTATTTGGAGGGTAATACATTTAGGTGACTCGTGAATTATGAACAACCTTAGTGTGCACTGATAACGCGTGAACAAAATTGAATTCATAAACATGAAATGAGATATTCTTCAGGCGCATAGATGAGCATTATTATGATAACGCACTTGATATTCCATTTTTTTTTATAAAACAGCAGATCTCTAATACAATCAGTGTTGCTAACGCATGAGAAAAATAGAATTGAATTTCGATGCGGCTGTTTGTTCATTCATTTAAATATAACTAACTGCTGGTGTCAGAAAGTCTCGAACTATATAATGATAAATACATGCAATGCATTTATCAAAATCTTTAACATGTGTAGTGATTGTTGGTGAGTCTCTGTGTGCAGTTTGAATTGTTTACTCAGTCCAACTATTGAAGGATAACTCATTGGAAAAGTTAAATATTGTACTTTTGAAGCTATGGTTTTCGCACCAGTTAGATGAAATATCCCTAATAATTGACAATAAACAATTTAACGCTGCCTGATTATTGACATTTAGTGAAACGACTTGCTGAAACCAAAACACGCTAAAAATTAGTAGTTTAAAAGTGACTAGATATGTGAAAAACACTTAAACGTACCATAAGTATAAAAAAGGAACGAACGAACGTATCCTCCTTTTCAAGCATCTGTACGTTTCCTCTGTTCATTTTACCAAGCAAATATGCATCTGTAAAATATTTATCCACCCTACTTTGGACAATCATATGCAGGTCATTAACCTGACCCTTCAGTAGTACATGTATATATAAAATAGTCATAACCGAAATCTGTCTGAATGCTTACAGCCCAGAGGATAATGTAAAGAACAGTTTTCAATTACAGCCAAATTCTGTTCATCCATGTAAACTCTGCATCTGTCCACATCAGCTAATGGCTGGTGATCACAAAGTTGACATCAAGACAAAACCATCATAGCAGAAAACCATTTGCCAAAGTGTCGAAATTTGAAAAGACACTCAAGGCAATAGTTGACGTTCAAAGAGAAATTAAAAATTTACTCATTTGAAATCTATTCGTCCCACATACCATTAAAATCAGATGACAAATCTGTCTGATAATCTGATTTCTTACATGTATGCTATCGATGTGCCATTGTGTACGAGATAAGTATCACGATAATGTATGTTATATTACAAACATGCTTATGGCTATGAAAATCATATTATTCTTCATTGTGAAAACTTATTTCCGGAAGGAAATCAGTTGTTCTCGTTTCTTATAAGAACCTTGATATCGAATCCTATGTAAAATTTGAAATGCAAGACGGCCAAGCTATGTTAGCTTCCCTATTTGGAGCACATACGACTTTAAACAGGCAACTTATGAACGCACATGGGACAATATTATTCTTCAATTTGTCTTGTGTATGTTTAACTTGCGACACCACCTGGTCGCCACACTCTAGATAATTCATTCTGTCCAACTGATTGATTGGATGTCTGATACACAATGTCTTATATCCACTACTATTTACCAATGTTTGTATGTTTGTATTATCTGTACATAATGTCTGGTATTGATTGATGTTTATTATTGATGTTCTGCTATTTGCGGAATATTCTGGAGCAAATAGAGAAACTTTCTCTCTCTCTCTCTCTCTCTCTCTCTCTCTCTCTCTCTCTCTCTCGCTCTATTTCTCTCTCGCTCTCTCTCTCTCTCTCTCTCTCTCTCTCTCTCTCACGCACACATATATGCGACCGACTCACAGTGCTGCATCTTTCTTGGATGGCGTGTAGAACTTTCATCCATCAACACGGTAACATAATAATGCAACTGGAATTTAACTAACTACAAGTTTGGACCATACACCCTGAGATTCCAGATGTCAATGTGATAAAGATCTATTATTTGACAGTTACGAAATCATTTCCTGCATTATAACTTGATTTCGGCTCTGACAAACGAGTTGTTTGTATGTTTTATAAGAGAAAACAATTAAGTTTTAGGGAGTTGGAAAGGTTTTCTCTTCGAAACTACTTATTTATCTCATGGCATAAGACACTCTGTTTTTCCTTAGATAATTGCCGACAAAACAGTATTTATAGATATTCTTTATTCAATATACGTTACAAATGTATGTAATTACAGGCAAATATTTTCAAAATCGCCCACCACCTTACCATAAAAATGCTCACGCTCTCTTAGATACGTTGCAACTACTTTGATTTGCATTTAATATTTGTATTGAACGTAAATTAACTTAATTCTTAAAACCTATCCAGTTTCTTGTACCCTGAAGCAAATAATGCTTTCTCCTGCATAAATTGTTTTCCCTGAAAGTGTTTATATGTTCCAACACAAGTATAGTTTATTGCAACTTCTGATCCGTAAACACATACATACATACATCTTTCCTTTATTGAGTCGCTGAGAAGTTTATTTGGTGTGAGGGAATGTTTAGGGCATCTTGTATCACGAGGAAGACAGTTTACATTTATGTTAAAGTTGGGTTATTTGGATGAGTTCGTGATATTTGTCGCTTGATATGCCTGTGATGAAGTGTAGAGTCACTTCATCTGTTACATCGGTACAACTATCTTGAAATGTAAAACCGGTAACAACTAAATGCTAGTTATAAACTGCCCCGAAAAGACGAACGTTTTAAACAAAGTTGATCTTGATCAGATGTGTTTGCTGTGGCTCAGAACAATTGCGATGATTTCTTGGATTGAAACTTACATGTATGACTGACTTGTTAGTCACATTTTTTATCACCATGTTATCGCAAATTTGTATTTGTACATGTAGGAACATAATGATTTCTTTTGTCTGTACAGCTAATTATGTCCAAAACACTTCAAATAAAGTTGTTTTGTTTTTTTTAGAATCTACAAAATACAAACAGCAGAAAATAACAACTAAAACCCTTTAGATTTTACATTTTGGACGGCAATGCGAAATAAACACTTTGGTTACACAAAATTCATGAAATCCTCTTCAAACAACCGGTTGAGTGAGATGGGAAAGTTTATTTCATCTTGCAAAGGCAATCCTTGAGCCATAACGGATTGCGTGCCGAGGGAAAAGATCATTCATAACAGAAATTAAATAGAAAACCGAAAGCAAAAAGTCTTCCTTTTAGTCGCCTCCTACGACGTACATTGGGTTACTGAGGCCCTATTCTTTCTTAGTGACATACAGGAAGCCCCACGGGGCACTAAAGTATCTTTGCTTCAGAACAAGTGTACTTTACCTTTTTAATAAGATTTTATTAACTGTATGCATTCCTGAAAAACATATACATTTAAAAAGCGACATATATTTTCAAACCACGGAATCGAAGATGACAGAAAAACTAAACTTTATAAGTACATTTCGGATTCAATTATCTCACACAGACGGCGTAAATAGCCCGAGATGTACCTCCTGACATTCATACAACATGAAACATGAAACTCTCACGGTGAAAGCTCTTAGCGTCTTTGATGTTTTTATATTACCCTGTCGCCAAACTACATAGTTGAAAATAGAAAATATATCCTGCTCATATCTTAACATAGATGTTTTTCTTTCTCTGCTTACATTGAAACAAAAATGTATTTGTGATTATTCAGTGTTTTACAATCTTCTTTAGATCCTATATATTAAATTCGTATCTTAATATAAACTGTAGTTACAGTGCAATTACATTATCACCTTTACTTGTTGATCTGGTACGAAGAATACAATCACCTGAATTCGTTCCTGCAATTTGGCATACGTTCTATGCGCATGTTCTATTATTGGACGGAATATAGGCAGGAACTATGTTAGGGTAAAACAATAGAATTGGTGAATCTGCACACAAATTATGGCAACAAATACACCGTTTTACTCATGCTCTGTCGTACTGTATACTGGAAAGAAAATGGACCACAAAATGCGACGCAGGAAACTTAAAAGTGCATGGTCTGTACTTTACGAGTAAATTTCAATTAGCTATGCTGTTAGATAATACAATCGCCCGTTAAAAGCAGCAAAGATTGGACCCCTAAGGTCGCTATACTCCAGAAGAACAGCCCCACCACATTAGAAACATTGTTACAAGTTACTGTACATCAGGTTGGCGATCGATTAAATGAATTAATGTGACACCAGACAGCATGAACGTGGACTGATGGAAGCGGAGTTCACATGTGTTAGATGTTGGAAACTTAACGATGATAAATCGATATCCGTGGTTTATAAGTACATGTACTGTAAACATAAAGGTATCGTGTGTTAAATATAAACGGTATCTTACAAACACGCTGGAGGGTGTTGTGTTAATTCTGGCAGGGAAACACTTTGACTTTCTTCAAAATCAATTGAGGTTTTCAGTCATAGTCCTTTAAAAGGTTATATTGTTGAAGAGTCTTTAGTTGTGTTAGACATACGAGTACGCGACTCTCTTTGTCTTTAATCATGCCGTCGATAGAACAGACTGTCTAAACGCAACCAAACATTATGTTCCTGCCATGTCCGTTTCCATCATCGTATGACAAGTTGTATAGTGGAAGACACTGGCTCCCTCTTAGTTCGCCTACATCTGATTTCGCTTAGTGTGCAACAAACTGAACACATTTGTAGAAGACAGAACTGGTAAAGAGCTCAGTTCCCGGATCATACAGATGGAATTTAAAGGCGGTCCGAGAATAAACAACCACCTTGAAGGTTTCCATTCAAATGCCCATCTCATAAGCATGGAAAGCGTATGTAATGATTAATACAAATTCGTTTAGTGATTTCGATTGATACTGAACGTCATGTTGAGAAACAGAAATTCTGGATCAATTGTCACAACATAATCTCAGTTAATTAAAGGACATCCGTCTCCTGTTATATTTACTGTATCAACACACTAGCTACAAGACAAACATATGTAACAGCACGAAATACAAATGCAGCTGCGAGTATTCTCAACCAAAACGATCACTGAGTTGTTCACAAGTATAGAACCTACAGTCCGTTTGACTCCAAATGAGACCGATGAATTGCTCGCTGACTCAAAATCTAATAATTGCAACAAAACCAAAATGTACACAGTGGCATACAATCGACAGACCAACGCTGAGGATTTTTTTCATATTTTTGGATCCCCGAAGAAAAAACTTGTTTAACAAACGATCATTATTTTGTTGACTTTCTTCGCCATTTCGTACTGGGGAGGACCAGTCGCTCATAGAACAGCCAGGTGTGCCTTTGCTCAGCAAGCCTTACGTCACTTTCGCACCTGCAACTCGCAAACCTGGCTATGAGCGACTGTAGTCTTGAACAGTCACCATCTAATATATGTTCGAACTGTACAGACATACCATATGCTCGATACAAACACATTTACAAGGAGACTTTTAAAGCTGAAATGCTATGAGGATGGGTTTTTAGAAATATCGGATTTTGCATGAGAACGATCATCATCAAACATGAAACCGGCACCTGACATAAAGTATGAAATTAGCCGTTTTCAACGAGAGTCAAATGGTCCCAGTCATGGTCATGGCACACTTGAAGGCGGCCGTTGAAAACTGATGTAAGGACAAACCCAAGCGTTTTAGGGGGTCCTAGTGACTGAACAGATGCAATACATTAACATGGACATAGGTAAACGTCACTACCGATCCAGTTGTGTTTGAGATTGCTATTTTGACAACACATATGCCTGATAGAAGTTTAATTTCATACATTTTTTTCTCTCATTATCTCAGTACAACACAGCAGTAATACGACACGTACGTACGAACTCTTGCCTACAGTGTACATTTCCATCATAACATGACAATTTAAAAGTTCAAAGAGAAACAGAACCACAATAGCGTCTAGTGCTACATACACCAAGTGTCTTTTAACCTCTTTGCAGATACTAAGTTTCCTGATTTTATGATGTTTCTCTACATAAAAGCGAAGAATGAAAGGGTTCGGCACAACATAGATGTAATTGGAATTAAGAACGGGATCATTCGCACAAAGCTTGTACAAAGCAATTTTCACATTACTAACTAGATCGTAAGAATTGGAACACACATTATTTCGTTACTAAATACTTAAAAGAGTTGGTGACTTGTAGATATTCAAGTTACAGCATTAACTGTGTAGATAACATTGATTACCCTCACAGATGACATAAGACGCATTTGTGAAATTAGCCTGGGTGCCAGTGTTAGCCTGGGTATCTATATGGCAAAGCGTACTTCCGATAACACCTTTGACAACATGGTGCCAAAGGTTTACGAACAGAGCATTTGTGTTGGTAGATATCGTGTACAAACCTTGATTTAGTGGCTGCCAATTCATGCGAGAGGATCACTGCCATTAGAACAAATCACCTGTGGGAAAAACTTACTTAAAAGTCAACCCTTTGCAGGTATATTTCTAGTACTCCATCATGCGTCAACCAATTACAGCCTTCTCAGTCACTCGTTGTTTGAAGTTACGCTGGAGTCATTTAAGTTGTGCATGATCAGGAGTTTCATTGGTTTACTGAGACAATGAACCTTGGTATAGCAGGGCTGGGTCGGGCAGACATGCTAAGTCAATGGATTTGTAAAAGCAACAAGATTACTTGCACAGTCTGGCACTACAAATGTCTTCCTCAAAGAGCCTGAAATCAAATGATTACTTGCAAATTGCTGGACCTTATATAAATACATCATGAGCAGGGAATGCCGGTGATGCAAACTCCAATTTGCTTACACTGATGAGCAGAGCAGCTAGCTTGTTTTTGGATGTTGAATACCTCAAATGGTATCTTATCATTGGTGTTATATTCCGCCTGACGACTTTAGCACGGGATATAGAAATGATCTTCGTCTGTTCATCCATTCTCCCGTCTGTCCCGTTCACACACCAGCTGTGTTCTAAAGATATGCCTGTGGCTATTTTGAAATCTCTATCATTATTATTATTGCTGTTTTCATAGAAATATTGACACGTCATGAGGTTCAAACGGTGGAGGATACGGATGACTATGTCTGCTTGTAAAACATTATGACTATTATATTCGTTCTTCTGTGCAAAGAGTGACAACTTGGATTAATGTTGAGTCTGTTGCATCACTTTTTGTTATATATTATTCAAGATGCACCAAGTATGTAAACGATCGCAATCAGTCACACAGACAACATTTATGGTCATATTTGGGATTATATTTTCTTGAAAATCAGCTATTCTGCTCCTGTTTGCGGTTGAGTTCCGTCCGGGATTCGAACCCGTGCCTTCAGGGTAGGGACTCACCGCCAGCACTAAAGATCAGCAATCGACACTAACATAATCAGTCACCGACACCGAGAACGATGTTCAAAAACTGAGTTTTCTACATAGTTGATATTCAGTCGCCTCCACCCTCTGCCAAAGCGCTCAACGAATATTTCACTGCCATGTTGGCCTTCGTGACAATTACCTTTCATGGTAACATGGGGAACTGGACATTTGTCAGGACCCTGGGTCAAGGCATATCAAATATAGCCACACTCTGTGATACTGCACTTTGCTTGGCCTGTCAAGGCAAAGCTAGAAGGGGAGACTACTCCCAGAGGAGCAACATGTTGTCCTGCGTTCCCTCTCCATGTATATTTGACCACTTTTACATGCTTAGGGTCTTGACAAAAGTCTAGGCATTACCTTGCAGTGGTGTCCTTGAATGGGGCAGTCCGTCGGTCCAACCGTTCTGCCATTAAACAGAGCGAAATTAAAGACAAATTACTGAAAGTAATAGAACTAAATTGTGCACAGTGGGTGGTAACTGAAGTGCTTTATTTACACATCAGAGTTTTCCGCATACATTTTTCCAGAGTAATAACGTACCCTTGATGTATCACAATGAACTTACATTTACGAACAGGAAAAAACTAACAGAAATATTTCCCATAGTAGGAGGCTCAGATTGTTCACACTAATGTATATCCACAACATGTCTTTCGATGTGAGTTCGAACATCAGAATCATGAAATTCAAATACGGGATATAACCCTCCATTTTCCAAATGGACAAACTTGCGAACAAGGAACAACAAAAGAACAAAACTTCTGATGGTATCACTCATTCATTACTAATGAAATTACAAACTTCGTCTTTTACCATGTGTTGACATCGCCGGAAGAAAAGTAAGGGTACGGTATAACACTACACATGTGGCGTGGCATCTGAGACTTCTGAAACCCAAAATACGTGTATCAAAACAAACGAATTTTCATGCTTCCTTTCAAATGTATGAATGCTAAATGACAAGTATCCGAATATCAGTTTAAAGTCCCTAAATTAGCTGGAAGTGATCAAAGTAAAATAAAAGCAAACACAATGGTCATGAGGATATTTAATAACTCATGACAAGGGGTCATTGAGACATTGAGCTCACCTACAAGGAGGGGGAGGAGTGGGTGGTTCAGCAAATTCATCCATGACAAAGCCTTCTTCATAAGTCGTTTCTTTAAAGGATAATCTATTATTTATGCAAGTTGCACAAAAACCTTAACGAATTAATTATTAATAACATACAAGTGCAATCCTGCATTTAAGATAATTGCTATATTTTCTTTGATGGGGAGAGGGGCTACAGCCTACCTCTCCTTCAGCGACATCCCTCTCATGACAATTCCTACGAAAGTATGACTCGTAGACGCCAAGAAAATAACCTTCAAAATGTTCATAAAGACTCGCGCTACATATTTCAATATATGCAACTTTGATCAAACCGAGGTCTTCAAATTCTCTTTCACGATCACAGAGGAATAACAGAAGAAACGCAGATTAGTTTTGTCACTGGATGCACTAATTGGATTAAGCATCCACATCACAGTGCATCGTAATTCTGTCATTTATCCTGGTGTAAATACTGATACAGTTTCTCCCTCTTGGTTTGATGTGTCCAGTTCAATTTCAATTTCCGACATGTGCTTTTGTCTTTTGTCGGCGTGCTACCATTGAAGTATAACAAGAATTGTCACGATTCAAATCCAATTTGCCTCCCAGGTTTCCAAGATGAAGAATCCATGCGTCTACTAGATTGCATTTCCATGATGTAGGTTCTGAATAGATGTCTAAATATGTTATGTATACCTCCATAAATTGCTCTTGACATCTTTGCACCGAATATTATATAAATATTACTCAGTTTTGAGTTAACGTAGATTAAATACACGAGAGGCTTGTTGTATGAATATTGAATCTGATATCTGTTGGAGACCTCTTGTATGTAATCTCCAGACTTTCACTTTAGATTTTCGTGGTAATGTTATACAGGACAGAGGATATACACGATGGAAAGGAATAAAGGAAGGATAGTTTGAAACAGTGTCAAATAAAATATGATCTCACTGTTAAATAAAAGATCATCTCAAGGGTTCCGTGTGGAGATCAAGAGGTCATGTGAGAGATAACGGACAGTCCACTTTATGTGTTTCATGGTTGATTATAATATGCAAGATGTTCAAAATGCGTTGTCAGCAAATAAATACTTCATATCGAGGGTAAGGTTCCAAACTGTCGTAACTGAAAATCATCAAACTTCTTTATTTTATAATGCATTTAGTAATCAACAAGATATTTGGCACGTTTGGTACATAAATATGATCCTGTCAAATCTATTTAACAAAATCCCTCCTTAGTAGAGGAAAACTAATGATTTTGAGATACAACAGTGTGGAACCTTACCCTCGGTATGGAGGCCTACCTTCGTTACCTTATTTCTTTCCATCAGTTATTACAGCATGTCTGTAACTATTTTAACGTCCCCACTCAGTGATGCTTCTGTGGACTGACGTGGTATCACTTAGAAAGAATAGGAACCCAGTAATCCACTGTTTGTCGTAATATGCGACAATCACTTGTTTCTCTATGGATCCCTGTTTGAGCTGGCATTTCTCTCAGTGTTCACCTTGTACACCAAGTAGCTTTATGGCTGAAGTATTGCCAGTGTAACGTAAAATATCACCTCAATCTTTTATCGTCCTCTTTGATTCGGTTGTCTGCAATATACTGATGGAAAGAAATAAATTAGTTGGACATACTGCTAATTAAATATCATCTTAAGCGTTCCATGTTGAGTCATCCAGAAATTTAAAATACACTAGAGATAATGACAGTTCATGAGTTGATTAAAGTATGGGAGATGTTCAAAATGCATTGTAATGCATTATAGTCTGGAGGCCAATACTGAAATAGGGGCTAGAAATTATGTTCGTTAAACATTTTTAGTACAAGTGATTTCTAATCATAAATGAAAAGCCCTATCATTGCTGATTCATTTTCTGCTGGTTGTCACTCTGGGAAATGACCTTCAAGGTCACAGTAAGGTCATACAAAGGTCAACCCGAAAAGTCATCAAACTGCATATTTTCACTGCAAATGATGCCCAATACGTCTTGGTCATGATTGTAGTCAGTAATTTTTGACATTGTTAAATGACCTTGAAGGTCACTACAAGGTCAAATATTACCTCACCCTCTAAATCTGCATTACAAAACCCAAAACTGTCATTTACAAAAACAATT
>JAUELE010224283.1:0-12620 GCA_031471655.1 Diodora aspera | reverse complement strand
TCCGAGTGGGTCTGTCAATTTTATGTCACTGTGCAAAATTTGGTTTTGTTGCAATTATTAGATTTTGAGTTAGCGAGAAATTCATCGTTCTCAAATGGAATAAAGCGGACTGTATGTGATGCAAGCTTGCAGAATGTATTCATTAGACTGATGCATCAGAACTGAAAGCAAGCATTTCTGGAGGATACAGCATCACTTTAAAGGAATCTATCATTTATTGCAGCTTGTCGTTCATGTTGGCGTGTCTGGCATTGCCACAGAGCTCACCCTAGAGCAACAAGCCCACAACGATGGTTATGATAAACACGACAACAATGGTATATGTCCGACAACACGGTGCTGCGTGGATGGTGCAGACAACTGCATCGTGGCAGACATTGATATGCAGCATGTTTGTCAGGAGGTCAACAATGCGGGGATGAAGGTCAAGGCTGTTGTGTCACATGATGCAGGAAGGTCAGTTTTCTTTGTGGGATCGTATGATTGGGAGTTGTGTGTGACTTGTAGGGAGTGACGTGGTGGTACTGACGGAGAGTAGAACCTCAGTAATCTATTGCTTGTTGTACAAGATGAATAAAATGGGGATCCTTGGGTTTCCTTTCAGTTTTATTTGTGAGATTGTCTCATGATGGATCAAAGACAAAATTCTCTTCCTTGTAAATATCAGTGGTTCTTGCTAGGATCTAAGTGTTAAATCTATTGGTTCAATTCTCTTGGATTGGAACCCTTTGGAGCTTCCGAAGAGTAACGTGGTGTCACTTAGGGAGAATGAGGACCCCATAACCAAATGCCTTTTGTATAGGGTGACAGAAATAGCAATCTTTTGCTTCCATTTTCACTATTGATCTCTTTTATGAACCTCTTTTACCTCGGTGAGCATCTTGCACGTGTTATGGCTAAAATATTCAACACCTCAACTCAACAACTTGGATTGGAGTCATGCTTCATATATTCGGTTAGTGTTTATACTATTTCAGTGCGGTGTTGACAACATGTATTGAATGTCATCAGTGTTCCCGTTTACCGGTAATTACTGGGAATTTACAGGAAGTGTTTAGCTTGAACCAGTAAATCAGATGGCTGTCTGATTCTTTGACTGGCTATAAAACGGAAATTTATTAGATCATTGTACATTTACGACTGGCCATAGACCTTTGATTTCCATAGCCATATGGTCGTGCTTGTTATGCCTTCTCAAGCTGGGGCGTTCCTGCATGACTGTTAATAGAAATGTAATCTCAATCCAAACCATTACAGCGGTTAATCAACACTTTTGTATAAGGGTACTATTGACGACAGACACATATTATCAAATTTTTTGGAGGAAACCCAGCAGCTGAGGAGACTGAGAGGCCATTATCATAGGGACCTTAGTTATACAATGGGCCAATAACAAACACTGTTACATATTTTAGAAATGCCAGTAAACGTCAACTGTAAACTGCGGCGAGTCTGTGTAACGTACAATCATTTGATCAGGTGACTGGAGGCCTATGTGCGCAACAGTCCAGAATAATAGATACAACAGAAATACAAGTCCAACTTGGTCTTTGTCGTTATATAAATCTTTCAGTTTGTTTTTAATGTATTATACAACTATGAACCGGTTATTTTGACGTTGGACCAGTTTTTGGTGATGTTGCCGGTCCAAAGGACTGGCTGCAAAAAACTGGCGGGAACACAGTGTCATTACGTCAGCTTCCGTCATGTCTGCCAGACTGGAATGTTTCAGTAAATGTTGTGAACTTTGGTGCAAGAAAAGTGATGACACAGATTCAGTCACAACTGGCTGAGTTTACATGGCATTACCCTTGAGGTGAGCCTACTGGTTTCCAGCAGAAAATAGTCCAGTGTCATGATATATATGGCTAAAATATTTCTAAAAATCACATAAAATAAACAGCAGTGCTTCTTGCAGGTATCTATGCGACTTTTCCTTCTTCACCTCTCTCCACATCGATCGATGCCGAGCTGCCTTCGTACACGTGCCTCCGCTCAATACACCGTACACTGCCGAGGAGTTGGCAGATGGACTGCGATGTGCCATCCTAGCAATGCTCAAACAGGTGTCCTGACCATTCTCTCCGTTAGAACACTTTTATATCAACCTAACCTATTAGACCAATTGCAATATGTAACAAACCATGATCATATCAAAGTGTATTCAAGTCCCTCACACATACACTAGCCCCATTCTGTCTGTCTGGATTTGCACGTTTTGAAATATTTCTTACAACTTACATGTGCAAAACAATTTAATATTAATGTAAAAATTTGTCAGGGACAGGGGAATGAAAAATGCTGAACAACTGTACTATGTACTGTCAAACTTGTTGGGGAAAAACTTTATTTCAAATTCGAATATTCAATAAACTTTGAGCCTTGATAGCTGGTTTTAATGGATATAGGGATTAAACATTCTAATGGCCAATCACTATAGGGAAACTAAGCGTCTAACTAAGATTTTTTGTCGTTCATACACATGTAAAGTGAGAATACTGAGATCCAATCATTTGCCCTGGCTTAATGATCACGTTTTCCAGGTTTTGGTATACTTGGTAGACTGTGAAATCAGTTTTCAGCAAACATTCCTCATATTTATAAAAGACTTTCTGATGATTTATTAGGGAAAAGACCACATCTCGTACATCGAATTGTGAAGTTTATGAGCCAAGTTCCTAGCAAGTATAAAGTAGAGCTAAATTTGCACAGCAGTGCTGCAAAAGTGGGCAGTTAGTTGAGATCTTAAAATATGTGGATAAAAGCACAGGCACGTGACGCTAAAGATACTAAAAAGCTCATTTATGTGAGAATTTGTGTGCAATTTTCACCAGAAGTGAGGTCAAGGTCGTACTACTGTCAAGTGGACGAGGAGATTACACAGGTTAGGAAAGTATGGGGTATTGAAATGTCGTGCAACAGTGTGATATTGTGAATACATGCAACATGCAGATCCTACCTTGAACATGCTGTTGTGGAGCCAGGTAAGTAAGATTAGCAGTGTTTGTTGTAAAATTCATGGCCGAATCAGGCTGTTTTTCATGCAGTTTCAGTTGCAGACCATGTCTTTTTATATGTGTAAAATGGTAGAAATGTGCCAAATACACATTACTTTTCAGCACCTTTAGCGTCAAGTGCCTGTGGGTAAAGTGCCACATACCATATACGTAATTCGCTGGGGCTTATTTTGGTTCTGGTTGTGTTGACATTTACAAGGAGTCAACAGTGATTTGGAAAACAAGTAAATACTGTGGTTTCATCTCCTGTCCTTAATTCCCTCATTTTCATTCTATTGAACTCTTTTATGAATTATCGTTTGCCCGTAACATGCACCTTATGTTATGGCTGAAATATTGCCCCTGAAATGTAAAACACCATCTCAACTCAACTCGAATTAAGAGTTTAACTCGGACTTGGATCACATTCTGACCAGTGCACCTTTGATCAGCCTTAAACAAATCATGAAATAATATATTGCAGGAAACCAGTGTAATAAACAAAATGCTTGCTTCATTTACCCAGGAGTGTTATTAAGAGACGAGATTGTGATAACGAGGATGAAATATCAAAACCAGATTTAATGTGTATTTCCAACATGATGCTAGTCAGATGTGTACAGTGTATGTTCTCGGATTACGAATGAGTCTTGTAGTTTCTTCTCCTGGTTGTAAGTAAGTAGTGGTTTGTTTCACTGCATCTGATGTAATACTTGAGTTTATGTTTCTGCCAGAATAATGGAAATATTTTAGTTAAAAAGAATGAACATACAGACATTTTGTTTGTTGTACCTCAAGATGCTTCTTATGTTGTATTTCCTGTTTGTGTATCATGTTTTATATTCTGCATTTTTACTCTGTAACACATTCCTAAGTACATCTGTGGGGCGTGGGATGGTGCAGTGGTTAGTTTGTCGTCTCACCAATCTGTCAGCCTTGGCAGTTGTGGTTCGAGTCCCACCTGGGCACCTCTATTACAGCCCAGAGAGGCAGGAGCCTTGACACTGACGTGAAGTCGGTGAGTCCGTGGTGATATGGCTGAAAAATTGCTGAAAACCATGTAAAACCCCAAATCCCTCTCACTCTCACTGAATACATCTATCCAGAGACCCATTTCACAGAGGCCGGGTCAAGAGGATGCATTCTGTGCTGGAAATCCTGAAAACTTACACTCATTTTCATTCTGTGATAGTTTTTAGATTTGTTTGTTCCATGTTTTCGGAGTATTGCTTTCTTAGCTGTGTACTATAATTGTTTTATATTAGTTTTGTGATGACAGATTAGAGAATATGGTCATGATAAGACTTTGTTTGCACGATTTAAGCATGCTATGAACATGATAATGGCTCGTGTCTCATCCTTCTTGAAAGAAGATTTACAACTGAAATGAGCGGGCTTACACTGAACCTTTGTTAAGAACTCCAAATGTTTAGTTGTGCAGTAAGAAAGACTAACTTTTGCAGTTTAGTAATGCATGTCCTTGTTTGTGATCATAATGCTGTCCTTGTGAAACAGTAACTGAGCCTCACTCTCATGAACACACTTAAAATCCAGGAGAGTTATGACACTGCCAACGGCTCCCTCAGATGCCCTGGATTTACTCTTATTCACGACAGTTGTTTTTTATGTATGGAAAGTCCAAATCTGCTAAATATAGACAACCAATGAAATGTCGCATGAGAAGTAACTCTTGATAAATTTAAACACATAACGTCTTTACTTCGCGAAGTCTTAGAGACGCACCACATGATTTGACATACGCTTTCACTGTGAAAGCTTCACTGGTCAAAACACCAACCTGGAGACAATTGTTCAAAATAGGAGAGAATCCAGGGCGTCTGAGGGAGCCGTTGGCAGAGTACATATGCCCTTGATTTCAAGGGTGTCCACAGATAGTTTGTCATCATAGCAATCAGTTAGCTTAAATCAGAACATGTTTATTTCATTTAAGGAGGAGACCAAATCATTGTCTTGTGATGTAACTCAAGTATCACTAAGTGCCATGCTGGACTGCACAGAATTCAGCATCTCAAAATAGCCCCATATTCAACAAGAAATAGTCATAACCTGGTGATGTTTACAGCAGAGCAAGTATACATGAACATTTTTACTCTATTGAAATCCTTGAAAATCCCTAATGAGAATTATTAAATCTTATTACTTGAAAAATCTGACTTACATTCTTTTACGGAAAAACTGTAGTGGGAGTAAAGTAAACTGTGTTGATTGTGACAGCTTATACTTACATAAACATAAAGTTCATCACATCTAAATTGCTATTCCTTTTGTTTTTTATGTGTTTAGACCATATATGACACTGTACTGGCATTTAACACTCAGGGTTAGTTTTCTGTGTATAGAAATCCTAGCAGCAGCCTGTGTTACCGTATCAGTCCACTTACCAAGCTTGACTTGGTTAGCTCACACTCACTGACCGTCACATGACTGCTGGCAAGCTACCAGAGATCCACCATATATAACCTGGAATGTTTTCAAGACCCTGAGTCAAGGCATAGAAAACTGAACATCTCACTCTACCATAGCCATCTCTGCTTAGCCCTGCATAAGGCACAGCTAGGAAAGGCAATATAGTCCCAGGAATAATAACCTGCCTCTGATTTTACATATATTTGAAGAACTTGACAGCCTTGAGTCTTGACAAAAGTCTACACATAACGAATAGCTTACCTGATGTGAGATTTTATGTTAAGACAATGTCTGGCCTTCGCCAAAGCCCGAAGGAGTCTCAGCCAGTGTGGGCTGGGGGTGAGTTTTGATTTTAAATGGCAAGTCTCACGTGCAGCAGAAATCAGATATTTTATGTTAAGAAAGGGTCTATCCTTGGCCAAAGCTCTGGTGAGTTTTGATTGAAAATGGCAAGTTTCAAATGCAGCAAAAACACAAGATTTTATGTTAAGACAGGGTCTACCCTTGGTCGAAGCCCCGGTAGGAGTCTCGGACAGAGTGGGCTGGGGGGGAGTTTTGATTGAAAATGGCAAGTCTTGCGTGCAGCAAAAACGAGAGATCTAGCTGCAGGTATGGAGGACAGGTAACTGCCAATGGATATCTGCTCCCTACAGTCACCTGGTTCTAGTCACCTGTACATGTGTTGGTAGTTCTTGCATCGCAAGCATGACTAGAGACAGTCTTCACATACATGACTAGAGACAGTCTTCACATACAAATAAGTCAACTTTCACTCATACCCAAATGGAGGCAATAGACTTTTGAAAGTTGAGATGCAATAATTTCCTGAATTTATAATGTAATCTAGTCTATGATGCCATTTTAGTGTACATGTAGTATGTACTGAAATTACATTTAGATGAAGCAAAATGTACCATTAATTGCTCTCAAATGATGTTTTGTAAAAAGAAAACTCTTTTAAATGGAAAAAGGCAGTTGTGTGTCTTAATGATCACCCTTGCTATGTCACGATGGGAATTGTCTTGTGATTGCACTAAAATATATTATTGTCAATCAAAAATTGAAAGTTTAAAGTTATTGTGTCTGTACATATTGCCTGACAACTAATAGTGTTGCTATGTTCACTCGGTTATTTCAAGGTGAGATACAACTTGTTTAATGGTACCTAAATGTAAGTTGAGCTTGGCAGCAGTCACAATATTGTTCGGTAGGCAGCACAGCGTGTTCAGATAATTTAATTTGGAAAGATTGGAAAGGGGCACGCACGTAATATTCATGAGAATCCTTGACTAAAAGATCTGCTGCAATGTGATTAATCTACCAGAGGCATTATGGGAAGAGACACATTGATTCCTCTAAGTGTCCAATGTTTGCTTATGCAAGATTAATCAAGAACCGTTGGGTCAATTAAATCAAATTTGGCATATACCACCTGGATATGTATCTCATAAACTGATTAGATTTTAGAGATATATGTCAAAGGGTGTGGCCACTTGCTAAAAATAGATTTTCCTTGTATGCAAGATAACTCGAGAAGTGTTTGGTTAACTTTAGTTATATTTGGCATATACTACCTGGAAATTGGTCTCACAAGCATCCCAACATCAGCATTTTCATGCTCTGGGTGTATGTTTCATGCATATTCAATGAGGTCATGGTGCAGGGTCTGGCTCAACTTGCATTGAGATACCTGTAGTGTGCTCAAAGCCAACTTGAATGAACTTTCAGAGCTTTAGTCATGTGATGCTTATCACTACCAAGATTAAGTTCACATGGTTGTCACATTATCATCTTTGAGAAGCCATGTTGGTGGTCAGAGTATCCCACAGTTCTACTTTGACTGCCACTGTACACCAAATAGTTTAGCATCTGTTATACAACTTCACAATATGATGCTGTTGTTTCAAATGAGCTGTTTTTCCTCAGCCTGTATTGTGTCAGACATGTTTTCATTGTTCTTGTGTAAAAATCGATGGTTACTTTGTACAGACTTTGTAATCATTTGAAAGGAGGGGCGCGGGAGGGCGCAGTGGTTAGCACGTCGGCCCAGGAATCTGCAAGTTGTGGTCCAAGTCCCGTCTGACCACCTCTTTCAGGCCGGAGAGACGAGCCCTGACACCGACGTGATGTTGGTGAGACTGTGATGATGTGGCTGAAAGATTGCTGAAAACCGTGTGCCATATCTTGTGCCACTATCAAAATGACTCACTGAAAAGTGTAAACTGTTGATTTATGTCCAAAGGTTGGCAGGAATTGTAATTTTGTTCAGCCTGGAGATCTACCTCTTGGAGTTTAGGAAGTTTGGGAAAAGAGTGCTGAAAGTCACATTAAATAGGAATTCACTTGTTAAGACGGGGCCACACGATATACATTTGAATAGCTACAAATGTTTCCTTGTGTGGCATGCCCAGCAACCTCCAGAAGCACATAATTGATGCCCTCCTGGATGTTGTAGGCTGTTTGGACCCTGTCCTAGTCTCCACAGCGTTTATGCTGCTTGCTGTGAGTCAAGTAGTCCTTTAAGGACTGGGAGCGCCTACAAATTTACATGATATAGCCCAGAAATGCCTGGAATACACAGCAAGATATTTTCAAAGACAGAGTAAAAACCAGTCACATAATGCTGGCACCCATGCTTAGCTCTTGTACAAACTTCCAAAATGGCAGGCAGAAAGTTCATTTGAATTTTTCTTAGAAAATCTACATTTTTGATAATAAATTTTGTGATCGATCAAACATGTCAGGCAGTTAAGATGATGCTGAGTTTGTTGCTTCAATGCTAATGATATAGCAGCTGCAGAAAGTAAACTTTTTGATGCCAAATGGGACATTGATAATGATACAGTAACAAATTCTTGGAAATTAGTTGCGTGTTACTGGAAGATGATGGGTTGGGCAGTTATACATCAAGCTGATGTTTCATAAATGTGATCAAATTCAAGGATGCTGTTTGCCAATCTGGATTAAAGAATTTGTTCACGCCTCTAGATTTTATGCAGTTTGTATTTTGTTACGAGTATTCTCATTTTTATTGTCTGGAAGTTTTGAAGAATGGTCGTACGATGGATACATCATTCCAAAGCTTATTATATTTTCTTTTCAATGGTATTAAAAGTAACTGTATTAAAAAAAACTTCATCATACATCTTTGAAAACATTTTACAGAATTTTCAGCCTAATTTTCAAAGTGTCATCTTTTCATAGTTAAATGTCCTTACCAGGAATAGGCCTAGGTAGAGAGCAGTTTTGGGTACCACTGGAAAGAAAATTTAATTTTCTTTAAAATAAACACAGCTTGTAATGTTGGATTTTTGGTAATTTTTTAAATATTGAACTTTTATTACACATACCATATTTTCCACAAGATTCAACAATTCGGTCAGGACTCCAGGCACAGTCGACACTCATCAGTAAGGAAAGGGTCGAACTGATCATTTAATGCGAGTGTGATGGCTCTCTTAACAGTGGGTCCAACACAGGTCAGTCGGCTCTCTGCAAATGTTAATGTGATGGAAGGTTCACCTAAATCGTTACTGAAATCTATAACTTCCAGGAAGAATGTGGCCTATTTGTTGATCAAATGTTGCTTGTCCGACACTCTCAACCCTTGCTGCAAATGTAAACAAATGCTGCCATGCAAAAGTAGTGCGAGGCCTCGTCTAGAGGTTTCACGACTTCGCTTGTGTTCAACATTCACGTGTAGGCTCATTCTTCCGTAGTTCTGTGCATGAAGATATCGTTTTGGGAATTTAGTATTTTCCCTGTGATTTTGGATGTTACAGCAAGTATTCCATGTTGCCAACAAGTCGACATTAGTTTGCCGTTGTTTCATGTGAAGCAAGCATTTACAACAGACAAATTCACAATACACATTTTGTACGATTGTCACACAAGGTACTTAGTTACAATGCCAGCTGCCTTCAAAGGGCAGCTTTATTGAAGACCCTTATGCATTTAGTGACTATCTTCAGTATGTGAAGACCAAATTCTGCCTCCTGCCAAGTTCCCCGACATGTTTTTTACTGTACACGTGTCATGTTTACATCTTGAAGAGTGTTACTTGTGTCCGAGTGTTTGTTCTAGTGAAATTCTTCACAATATGATTCCGTGTTGAACAGTATTGTTAGGGTTACTCATCACTGATTTATTGTGTATTGAGATAATTAAATGTTTTTATTATCATTTAGTGTTCTTTTTTACCATGATTTGGAGAGATGCAGGAAGGTGCTGTGATTGCATGATTGTCTGCTAGTTTTGAGTTTGAATTCTGCCCTGGTATCTCGATTTCAGCCTGGAGATTCAACACTGATGCCGACACGATATTGGCGGCAATATGGTTGAAAGTTTCCTGAGAAACACATTGAATCAATAATCGCCGACTGTCTGCTATGCTTGGAAGTGTCGACTTTCATTTGTTGAGAATTTCACTGAAGACATTTTCTAGAGTTCCTCTCTTGGTCAGTTTGGTAATGTCTTACCATGTGTGATCTACTTTCACTTTGACATGGTGTGGCTCAATTTTTCTGCTATATCAACACTGTAGTGGATTTGTAACCAGCATCGAAGTTAGCCACATTGATGGAGTTCGATCACTAACTAAAGTTTGACTAAACTGTGAGCAAACGTGCATTGGTTTGCAGGTAGCGACATCACAAATCGACCATAGGTCAATACTACGTCAATAGTGCCCTTGTCAAAATTATAGGGATTAATATTTGGACGAACATGCATTTATATTGCAAGTTGAAAGGAATACTTTCAAGATTGAGTGTTGTGCTCGTGCTATAACTAGTAGTCAGGGGCAGATAATCCATTAAACTGAGAAGGTATAAGTCTTGGGAGAAAATAAAAATGGTTTAATCGAGTGTACATGCTCATCTGTGGAACCAGGATAATAGTTTAGTCTAAGGGCATAGGTAGAATTTAATCCGTTGCTGCCTGTAGTCTATTGCGAGCATTGTGCAAGAAATTCACAAGTCTAACTAGATGCTCCATGACAGCCATGATGAAACAACTGCTGTCAAGTTTTGGCCATTTGATCACAGACACTGAGAAGACGTGCATTTAGTACATCCTGTAGTGACTAAGGTTTGCAATTGAAATCTCTCACTGTGACATCAACATTGAAGGTTTACATGAGTGAATACACATCTATCTTCTCGAATATGCTGTGAGCCATAATGACAGTGGGTTTAAATTTATTTCCAGCCATACAAACAGAAGTATGGAGTTGAGCGATGACTAATTATTCTCCTGGTTAATTGACGCTGGCTTGCATTTGAATCTTCCCGGTTACAAGCTTCAGTTGTTGCAAAACTCTCCAAGAGTAGGAACCTAAATAAAATTGAAGGCGACACTGACAACACAACTGTAAATAAGAGGGCGGACAATCATAGTTTATTACTTACTTCTCGAGTCCCTACAAGGTTGCAGGAAGCAGGACGTATAGATGATTGAAGTGAAAGAAACAAGGGTAAAATAGGGAAACAAAAATAGGTGGTTGCCATGGAAACAATTAGATTGCCATGGTAACATTATTCACAGGAAAATATGTACACTTCGTCAACATTGAGAATGATGCAAGTAGTTTAAAAATAGTTCTATTGACAATGGTATGTGTATATAATTATATATATGTTGTATACATAGATATTGCATATCTGGTATCCGTTTGGTGGACATTTGTACAGCATAAAAATACATGGGCCATATTTGAACACTAATAAACTTCATTAACAAACAATTTTCTTGACAATCAACATTCAATTAATGTACATAAAACTAAGATCATCATGTACACTTGAAATTACTTGAATTGCGAACAAATTAAGGTTAAAAACATGCGTTGTTGCCCTGTTTATGAAATACACTAGGATGTTGTCACTCAAAACAGATTTGGTTTTAGATATATAACCACCTAGAACACCCTACATCAAACTAGATAGATTTATGAGAAAAACAATCACACAGGCTAAATTAAGTACACTTGAGTCGGTTTTAGAGACTTTTCTTTCATTTCCAAGAATAATTAATACAACAGTCAACACTCTATATCAATTTTAACTTCTTTTTAAACACAATATACGTGATATAAACATCTGCATTGAAATGTGTTTCATAGTATGGAAATGTGGAAAATACAAAGATCTTGCATGAAATCTGTGCTCAACTATTGAAGCTAAACTGACATGTTTTGGTTCAGCACCCTGTGTTTGAAATATCTGTTAGTAAGTGGTCACAATTTTGCAATTTCTGACAAGTCGTACCTCAACCTGGTAGTCAAATCACAAAACATTTTACGAATAATCCTTCAAACAGAGGGTGTTCATTGCTTTTATTCATAAAAAATATTAATAAAAGCATACCTAAATGTTAGAACCTTTAAAAAAGGTTAAACAGATTGACAGCTTTCACAAATTCAAGTATTGGGTGCTTCGTGTGTATAGCTGCTTGTGTAAACAATGTCGTCATCATCAAATCCTAAACCTTGGTTCCACAATCATAACTTGCCCAGTACTACACTGATATGTATTGGCCACAACTATTAGCACTTAACTTGCCTCTAGGATTTCTGGTTACAAGAAACTCAACATAAATTCAATGATGAACATATTACATCAACAAAAGACATTATGCATTTATAATTTAACCGTGGTTTTGTGGCCCGCGATGTCTGTGTATTCTTACATAATCGTATTTACAAAAAAAAAAGGATGGGAATAAATCCGAGGGAGACAATGCCCCTACTTTGTGAGTGTATGTCATATCTAGTCCTGTTCTTCAAATGTTTAAACTTTCTGAATATTACTCTTCTAGGTTCTGAACTGGTTTGACTGTTCCAACTCTGACAGCTAAGGATCATGAGCCCAGGCTGTCCATCCAGCTCCTTTAAGGGAACCAAGTATCCTCATGCTTTAGCTTGATGAACAAAGTCACCACGTGCAGGGCACGTTCATAAAGCAAGGGGTGATATGCATGTTTATCATATATCTATCTATGATATGGACTGTTTTGCATGTGTGATAGCGCGACGGTGAGGCATCAATATCACGGCCCGGTCCGCAAATCCATATCACAGCCATATCAGTCCGGTCCGAAAATCCATATCAATATCGGCCTGGCATGTGCACATTCTCTACTGAGAGTTGTCTCATGGAAATCACTGGGGAAAAGATATTGCAGTCACTTGCAGACAAA
>JAUELE010224272.1:0-12621 GCA_031471655.1 Diodora aspera | reverse complement strand
TGAATAAATTCACAAATGCGTTGGATATACAAGAGATATCCCTTCAAGACTTGGAAGGTTTATCAATGAGATGATGTGAATCAAATTACACTCGTTAAAATCCTAGCATCCTTTTGATCAACTATGGCACAAAGATGTAAGGGGGAAAAAATTAAATCATTTAGTATACTTTCTTTTGGACGTCAGTATATTCGGTAATTATCTAAGAAAACAATAGATTGTCTCATGCTTTGAGATAAAACGAAGTTTGCAAGCGAAACATCTTCCTGGCCTCCCCATAAACATCAAATGGTCGTTCCCTAACAGGTATACATGTATGTATCTCATGAGTATAACATGAGTTTTCGGCTCCTCATATTTCAAGTTGGCCTACACGCACATACACACACACACACACACACACTCACACAGTGTACACGTCCTGTGTTATTAATATCCACTTTTTTTAAAGACCGGGGCTACTACGTACAAACAGTATTTTACAGTTTGCAAATTAAACAATCCATTTTAATATATTTCAATCAAGGCTACTATTGGCCCTATTCAAAAGATACAAATAATTTGTGTTGAAAATGAACCACGAGAATGGTCATGATGCATTTGAATGATGGTAAATTAAGTAAAATAATCAAAAGGTTAACAATGGTTTAAGGGCCGACCAAGCAATGTACACTTGGGAAAAGGAGTCTTCAGGAATGACGCTTTCGACGAGATACTCAGGGCTCTCTCGGTTTTTCTTCTGGTTATATACTGACGTCCAAAAGAAATTATACCAAAATTTTGAGAGACTGCTGAATAAATTCACAAATGCGTTGGGTATACAAAAGATATCCCTTCAAGATTTGGAAGGTTTATCAATGAGATGATTTCAATCAAATTACACTCACCGAAATCCAAGCATCCTTTTGATCAACTATAGCATAAAGACGTAATGGAAACTAATTGAAATCATTTGGTATACTTTCTTTTGGACGTCGGTACATTATTCTAGACGCAATATCAGGGTTTCTGAGTTCTGAACTACAGCAGCATTTCGAGGTGTTTATTTGGATATTTTGTTGATAAAAACATAATAAAGAAAGGTCGGGCGCAGGCAGGATGAGAATGGTTCGCGGGTCGGCCAAAATCCCGTCGCGAGCAGGATTTGACCCGCAGGCCGTAGAACAAATACTGCCAAACCATTCTCATCCAGCCTGCTTCCGATCTTTCTTTATTATGTTTTATGGTGTAGGCCTACATACATACTTCTGATTCCAGTGTGACCTGATTTATCCCGATAGTTAATGTAAACGTTATAAATGCTTTCTATTCATTGAGCTTACACTTTATCCCGAGTGCAAGTAAAGTCTTGGAACGTATGTTGCAAAATCTCGCGAGTGACTTCCTGACCAAAACGCGACTTTCAGCCGTATCAACAGAATGCAATGTGTTGAACATGTGATGGCAGCGCTGCCGGACTGAAATAATATGAGAAAAATGCAAGAAACAGCCAAACAAATTTCAACAGACAATACACTACATGGTATGGTTTTAAATCATGAGTTTCGTACACTAGAGATGTCCGGGACAACTGGGACGTGAAGTCGTGACCGTGTTGCCGACATTAATGCGACTTGAAGGTCGCTGGGACCAGAAATATTGCCACAAATAACTGATTAAGACCAGTTGTCTTAAAGGGAAATGCTTTTAAAAAGTGCAGTATGTAATTTTCTTGCAGATAGGTTTATCATGTTAAAAAGGGGTAAGAAAAAAAGCAAAAAAGTCAAATAATATTTCTGAGCCCAACCAACTTGCAAAAAAGCCAGACGTTTGGAATTTGACGCCGAGAAAGCCAATCTGGCCACCCTGTATAACGATGCCCCCAGAAGGACTCGAACCACTACTCGCAATGGTTGTCCACAGTGCTACCCAATGAGAATGCCTGACCTTCTTAATGTTAAGATAACTAGGTGATGTATTGAGGTAACGAGTGTACAATGTATGTGTGTTATTGCAAGAGAAAATGGCTCTCGGTTTGGGTTTCCACAGAAGGATACTTGGTCGTCAATTAGAAGTTCATTTTGTGGAAGATTAAGGGCCATAACTCTGGAAAATGTATGCTGATAATTGTGTTTGTCATTAGTTTACTTTATTGAGAAAATATCTGTTGGAATGGGAATATACTTGGGTTGAATGGTTGCATTTTATCTGAAAGCAAAGAAAACTTATTCACCCGAAAAAAATCAATTTTTGATTCAGTTGATAGATTGTGTTCTTTATCGATGTGTTAATGCAACAGGGCGCGAATGCCTTTTTGCTAGTTTTGCCCGGTTATTTATTGACAATTCATAAACCTTTTTCATAGCAAAATAGAATGCATTGAAAGGTGCATTAACTCATCGAAATATTACAGTAGCTATTTGATAATTTAGAAAATCATTTAGATGATTTGGATCTGTCCAAGGTCAGTTCTAAATCGATCTAGACCAGATCTCAGTTGGGTGTTAGCCTGATTCAAATCCCAGTTGTGGTCTGGCCTACATGTATGTTAGTTCTAAATCGGTGAAGGCCAAATCTCAATTGTGATCCCAATCCTAAACTGGTCTGGATTTATATGACTTTAAAATTGTAGGCAGACCCTTCCCGCTCCTGAATACACATGTAACTATTGTGACTGTTATATATTTGTTGCATGGCAAACCTAACTGTACAAAAAAAAGGTTCTACGACAAGTAATAAAAACGGACTCACATTAATACTGAACTAGCCTGGGTGTTGACACTGGCTTAAACGGTCAGGCGTGTACAGGACGTCTTGAATGCGTCCAACGTCAACATTCTCCCATAAATGTCCAGTACGCTCACCAATCCAATCGAAAGCCTGTGGGACTACCTTAATCGTCGTATCCGGAGACGTCCACATCCACGTGTCACGTAATCAGCAGCAAGCCTCAGACCTGTCACGACTCTAAACAATTCCTATGAACTGTGACATACCTTCCCCCAATTCTTGTAAACGTTACGCTTACGTCACATGATTGGAGTTTTGAGCTGAAATTGCGGATGACATTTGACCGTGTTGCCGAATACACCATCATTGATTATCATAGTCTGGTTAGTTTTCATTTCATTGATTATCAAACTTTCTATTGCCCAGTAGTTTATAACTGTCACAAATTGTAATGATATTGCCTTTTAATGGAGATTTTTTGATTTAAATGTATAGATGGTGTTATTATTTCTATTGGGGATTATGTTTGGACTTTTCTGCCAGCCACTGCTCCGTTTTCCCACTCAGTCTTTGTTGCCGCTGCTATCACAGTTTGATATTATCACACTTGTTACTGTTGGTTACCGTTTGTTCTTGGCAAACCCCTTGCTGTCAAGAGTTATCATTTTGGTTTTAAGTAATATCATATTTTGTGTGTCTCATATTAATTTGTCTTGCAACACCAGTGATGACGACCTCAAAGCACACCACCGCTCATTTGATGTTTGCAGATTAAGATGGCCACCATTCTTCTTTTTTCAGCCCCAGTGTGTAACTACATTTATCATACAGTGTGGTGGTTTCTCCACAGGATAAAGCCTACAGATATTTTTCGGCTCTCATAATACAATGTTTATTCCTAATGCAGGATATCGACGATATGTAAACACACTCGGGTAATAACCTCTATGTACGTGTAATAACACTTTTTTGAAGTTCAAGTTTTCAAAGCATGTATTGCAGTCCTTCGTACTCCTTTGCCTGGATAAAATCGACTGGTCTCAAACGTGAGACCCAGGGCTTTCTCTTTATAGCTCAGGACCAGTCTCTCCCTACCCACAACCGCCAACCAATGATTCTCGGTGAGAATATCTCAATAAAATGTCGTTTATGTCATTAGTTTGATTAAACCGTCCAGCATCTTATTTAAAGAGGCATGATGGCAAGGCAAGTGTCTTTTACTACAGTGTAGGTCATGCTTGTGGATTTAGTTCCTAGGCCTATCTCTGGTACGACGCTGAGCTGATTTGGCCTGTCTTGGAAAATGACTCCTTCAAGAGTGTCTGGAATAAGCATTTATACGGCTTGCGGACACTTGAATTCTTCTCCTTGATAAACGCAGTCATCTTGTCGTGAATTTTCTGTCCCTTTCGACAGCAATGTTCGGAGAAGATCGAGGAAACGTTTTCCAAGTATGCTGACCTTGCATTTGAAATCACTCGCCTGCATCCCCAGTGCACAGTTGTCCAACTTCCCATTGTTCTTGGTGCCCTTGGTTTGGTTCCTGCTGATCTGAACAATCAGGTCAGGAATGTCCCGGGTTTCAACACCGAGAGCACAGCCTTTCTGGCAGTCTGTGCAATGCAGAAGGCTGCTGTATTTGGGAGTCTCCATAATTTGCGCTCGGTTCTTGGTGGGTTCGACTAAGCAGCGCTTCCTGAGAGCCAGTCTGGGTTGTGTGTACAGGGGGCAAGGTAACCTGAGTGACTGTGTCAGGATCACCCGACCCTTCTCTGCTCATAAGGAAAGGTGACGACTTCGAGATCCATTCCAATTAAAAGAGGAATCTTTCTTGAAGATTCATTTAGCCCATTGCTTTTCTGTTTGTCTATCAACCCTTTGAGCGCTTTGCTATCATCCTGATCCTCCACAGCATAGATCCCCAACACCCCTCAATCACCTTTGGGACACCTTTTGAGCTTATCACCAAAGGAGAGGACAATATGAAACATCTTGTTCTCCTTGTTGACTCCATTTCCAAGGACACAGGCATGTCCTTTGGACTCGACAAGTGCGCCACGTTACATCTGAAACGTGGCAAGACGGTGGTGACTGATCTGTGGCATTACAACTGGGAGGTGTAATTGAACAGCTAGCAGAAAGCCAGTTGTACACGTACTTGGGAATGCAGGTGAGAGAGCGGCCCCAGAGTGCCAATATTCAGGCAAAACTGAGCGCCGAGTACAAATCTCGTCTGAAAAAGGTGTGGAGCTCGGAACACAAAGCTCAAACAATGTAAAAGCCACAAACACGTATGCGATTCCAGTTCTGTCATACTCTTTTGGTTTGGTGTGGTAAATTTGGCAAAAAACGACATTCAGAGTCTTAACCGCTTGACAAGAAGGATCGTGTCATACAATCGAGCCCACAATCCACGTTCCTCTCTTAATCGTTTATATTTGTCAATCAATTCTGGAGGACGTGGTCTGATTAATGTGCAGGCTACACATGATAGAATAATTGCTTGTACTTTTGCACATATTTATTTCTCGATGATCATCTGGTCAAATGTGTCAAGACTCATGAATAGGGCAGGGCGTTTCATAGTTATTGTATTTCATAGTTTCATAAGCTTGCGGCTTATGTTGAGTTAGGAGTATCCTATGTGCCGCTAAATGGTCTGTGCTACTAAATGGTACAGAGATGGGAGTCAACTAGATAAAGAGTTTCATCAAGTTACGACAGTGTCAGTATTGTAAGGACCACCTTTCTTGGAAACCACTTCTTCGAGTATATGTGCAATGTGTAGAACAGTATGACAGACCTTCTGACTCCTTTGCCTGGTGAGACCGAGGGTTTTTATCTTTGCGACCCAGGACCAGTCTCTCCCTACCCGCAACCGCCAAGCAAAGATTCTCGCCTTCCTTCTCGTTAACTTGGCTGCTTGCTAAGGGAGGAAACCAAGTGAATGCTGGGATATATGCTAGTAGCTATAGTGTCCCATCACTCCGTCAATGCGCCGTATCCATCTTTGTCAGTTTGATAATAATAACATTATCCCTTTAATAACAACATTCTGCAACCTGAAAGCGTCGAATTGCTATCTGGACAACACATTTGATATATTACTTCACTGGGGGGTTTTAAAAGCAACAAAAACATCCTTTCGAACTCCATTGAAACGACACAATATAATTTCCCCGTTCATGAAATATTTAAATGAAGCTTGCGATTGGTGTGGTAACAGTGAATCACTTGAATAATAATAGTGAAAAATTCAATAGCCCGAGTTCGGTTCCTCGTTTCGTGGAACTTTTTAGTTCATCTCTCGTACATCATTTGTCAAAACACAAATATAGATCATGAATAAACAAGCAGCACTCATAATGGTTTACTATTTTACACAATGCATGCTACCTATGCTTCAGGATTTATATACACATCACTGATTGTGAATTTGGTCTTTTTGTCCTGAAGGAGCGTTTTCTTCAACACAATATCTATTTCAGCTTGGCAGAGCCAGACTTCATTTTTCTAACTTTGTTTTTGTGGCTGACTTTTGTTGCAAGTTTAGGCCCACGAGATAAATGACGTACAAAATTTGGAATGTCTTGTATACAGATTACAGACAACAGGACACATACAACGGAGATCCCGCCTATCCCAAAAGCTGTTGATGATGGTCGGGAGTCCGGCACGCTGATCTTCCGTCGCCTGGACTTGGACGTGAGGCTCGCAACCAGGCGTAGACGTTTCTGTATTTCTGCAACTGCAGCATCTATGTCTTCTAGTGTAAAGTTAGCAGACGAGACACCATTAGAGTTTTTATTACACGGACAAGAGGTATTACTTTTGCCGTTGATAATATTGTCTGATATGGTAATTGGTTCGACAGTGGTGTCCGGCGTTACGGTGATGACAGATGTGATGTTGGTGACAGTTGTAACAGGGCTGACAGTGGTTGGGTCGGTGACGGACGTGACATTGGTAACTGACGTGACAGGCGTGGCGGTTGTTACAGTGGTGACAGACGGGACATTGGTGACGGAATCTTCCTTTGGACATGGGTTGAGCACACTGCGTGTAGAATGGCTCCAGTTCTGCAGGAAAATGATATTTATTATGCGTGCGTTTTGACATTCTGTACATTAAAAAAATGTTTTTAAATCGCTTTTCTCCATGTGATTCCCCTGCCCCTTATCTCACTGCCACTCCCTCTCTCGCTTGGCGCAAAGAAAACACGACGTTTCTTAGGAAATGTCATTTGACAATGGCTCAGCTGATATTTCACATAACAAGACGACACCATGGGATTGTTGGCTCTTTCGGACTTGTTGGGAGGGGGGGGGGGGCAGTTTGGGCCCATTAGTAACCCAATCATAAACAGGTACGATGCAACTTTGGTTTATCTCAAGTGTTTCCATTGACCATATAAAGTAAAACTGAAAATAGTATTGTTGCAGCACAGTACCTCCCAGTACCTGTAGCCAAGGAGCCCACAGAAGGTCCAAAAGGTCCGAAGAGCCCGAACCCTCCCCAATCTCGTTTGGGGAGGGCGCGCACGTCCCTTGCACAGTTTTATCGAAGCAAGGCCAGAACATGTTTTAGCACTGATATGATTGTTATCTGTTCTTTAAAACATAAACAAAGAAATCCGTTAAATAATGTGCCTGTTTAAACTTCTTGCATTAAACGATCAGAATTAATTTACTGACTATCCGTGCCTTCGATGTTAAGACGCTGCTGGTCATACATATAGATCGATGGATCAGTAAATACACCATGCTACGATCGCTTATTGTGTTACATGTCAAAGAATGAGCTCACGAAAGGAGATGCATTTTACACATCACATATTTTAGTCGGAGAAAACAACAACAATAACGTCAGATACCTATACTAAGTGACCAGATTAACGAATTTATTACTCCTCCGATTGGGCGATGGGCATGCAGTCTCCGCTACCACTTTAGATTTCCGTTTATAATATTGTGATGCTTTCCGCATGTAATACGGCGTGGGGCACTGAATATAGCACCACAAGCCGAGCCGTAACACCAGAACACAAGACGACGTCTGCTAAGTTCAACTGTTTATTTACGACTGGTTACCGTCTTCCGGTTAATACAGAAATTAGGATTCGCGACTCTTGTTTACGGGTGCGGAATTAGCGCATAACAATATCTTATTTCGCTAAATAGGAATATTGTACAGACCGCTTTTTCCTGTTTCTATGTAAAAGTATTTTCATTATCAAGATACGCGATTGCTGCGGAGGTGTGTTTGTACTAATTTACGTTTTGTAATATTCTGTTTTGTAATAAAAGCTGACGTGTTTTGTAATAATCAACCCGAAGCAATTAGAAACAAGCACTCGACGTGATTTATTATAAACATCGATGTGTTTTGTAATACTACAAAAGTATGGCATGATCGATGACCGTCAGTACGCGTGTATCAGCCCTTGTTTTATTTGTTTTTCAAACGTTGCTCATTGTAGTAATTTCTCTGCAGCGATACGTTATCCGAAAAGGACCTCCTAATAGTTTCTGCCATACAACTTGTTTCAAATAGTAGTTCTTTGAGATGGTTGCAATACCAAATAATTCATCACATTTTACCCACAAATGTGATGTTACACAAAACAGGTTATCTGGATTCTAATCTATGTTCACTACGTTCTACCTAGAAACAATTGTTCACCTGTTTTGTGAGTGTGAGCACGGTACTGAAATATAGGAAGAATTGACAAGGTGGATAATGGATTACTGTCACGGTGACATATTCTTTACAAATTATAACATCATATTTGGTTTTGAACATATGGACAATGATTGTTTAAATGCCCTTTTATTAGTAGTAGTAAAACAAGTCGTATACAATTAATCTAAAAACCCAAAACGTCCATGTTTCGAACATGTTAAGAGGGAAATCAAGAAATACTATGAAGCTGTTAAAGTAATAGCAGCGTCAAATTCTAACTATAATTAATTTAGAATATTCTGGTCAACTCTGCGCAATTGCTGTATACAGGAGTATGAGTATATTGTTGTACGGTCTTCTGTTTGTGGATATACTGTATGTACCTTGTTAACTGTCTTATCTTTGTTTATGCCTGTATTATACACATTTGTTGAATCTCGAATGTAAGATTTAATACACCTAATGAAACTCTTATTTGCAACTCTAAATGAGTGTGCAAGCTACGACTCACAAACAGTAAATGTACGAGCAATATTCTGTGTGAACACTTTTGCATATGTACAATAAATTTAATTGTACTACCTTGATGTATGGAAAAAGGTATAAAGAAAAAAAATTATATTTTTCACACCATCATTGAATCGTATCTATCAGATTATTTGATCTAGTACTGCAAAACACTTCCCATATCACACGTCATCATCTTAATCCTTTTTGTGTGAATTTTGAGCATTCCATCTGTGCGATACCATGGGGTTGTAGTCACTCGTGAACATTGCACAAAGCCTGATCTATCATTAAAAAACACGTCAGAAGTATGCAATAAAATGGAATATGTGTGTGCAGTAACTACCTATCGTTTATTATAAAACGCGTCTTTTTTATTATTACAAATCCTCCACCAGGGTGATTGTTACAAAACACGTCAATTTGCATTACAAAACACGTCAATTTGCATTTCAAAACACGTCGGTGTTACAAAACACGTCAATTTGCATTACAAAACACGTCAATTTGCATTACAAAACACGTCAATTTGCATTTACAAAACACGTCAATTTGCATTACAAAACACGTCAATTTGCATTACAAAACACGTCAATTTGCATTACAAAACACGTCAATTATTACAAAACCCGCCTTAACAGATAACGAACTTTAAGAAACATTAATGACAGGTCGTGCTTACTACGCTCTGCTTTGAGTAGCATAGCAAGCACAATTAAGGACACGGTACCCATCTAAGTTGCCCCAGACAACAACCAGAACACGCCTCTTTCTTGAAGAGTTCTTCTAGTCGCGACAAGGAGATAAAACTATTGTGTTTGCGTTCCTACCAGTGGTGTATCGCAGATTAGACGTTGAATTTTGACAATAAATGAATAAGCTGAAATGTCATGATAGAATAACCACTCGTCTGTCACGTCTCATTTCCATGGACATAAACTGACTGCCTTGACAAGGTTTTACTCGTTTGACGTAAAAATGACGGTGAATACAAATATGTATACTTACCTGGTTGATATTTTTCAACCCGGTCCCTAACGGTGAACAAAATGAATATTGTCTATTATTCATGTGGATGTATGCAGCAAAGGTAACATTTCCTCGGCTTGTTTCGAGTCTGTACGTGTCAGGGGCAAGTCGAATACTTCCAATGACGAAGGTCGTATCAGTTACATGGTTCCAGGTTGATATAGCTTGACTTTCGGAATTCAGTAAGAGATCACTGGAATATACTTCCTCGATTACCACGATGAGATATCCATTCTTAAACTTGTTTGAAAGCATAAAAGTGTACGCCTCCAACCACTGTTCATTCGAGATGATGGTCATCATACATTGATCAGCCTTGCTTCCCGACGAGTCTACAAACTTAATGACCTGTATTGCTTGGTTTGAAAAGATGGGGACAGATATGGTTGCTTGCAGTTTTATTTCAAACCAATCACCTTCATTCGGCAGATAGTATTCAATGTTATTAACCGTCACGGTAGTATTGGAACAACTTGTCATTATCCGGTATATTTCCTGATCCGTTGTTTTCTTTGTCGGGGAAAACACAGCGATAAATTGCCTTCCCCATGTACTGACGGGGTTCAAGGACTGCGCAAGATGGTCCTGTGGAGAACTCTGCGTAAGACTTATTTTGTTATTCCCAGTCACAACACCTACGGGGTTATCTGCCGAAAGGAATATCCCCGATATTTCTCTAGAGCTCTGTAACTGAAAAACTTCCTTCGCTGAGATCGACATCTTTAATATCGTAGGATTGATAATTGTCATACCGCAATATGACAAATTGTAACTGACATTCTCGTTTGTGTTAACTGGAAATTCAAGTGTAACGACTGTGTTAATTTCCCCTGCTGTAACTGAAAACTGGGCTTGCTTTTGAAAATATGCCAAAATGTAATACTGAGTACCGTACATTTCCACAGGTATTGTGATATATTTGTCCATGGAATGGTTCTCTACATCAACTGTAAACACCGTTATATTTTCACCAGAAGTAATTTGTAAAACCTTGTTAAATACGCCTGATCCAGACAACATGAAACTGTTTTCAACACATATCGAGGATGCCTGTCGGTCGTTGACGATCACGGTATTGTTGTAGAGGAAGTCAGGAGAAAGACTCTGAATTTGTACAGAAACATTTGCTCCGGACAGCGTACATATCTCTACACACTGGTCTTGCTTTGCAGAAAGGTGTTTGTTTGCAAGAAAATGAACTAAAAATTGTTTTCCTTCTGATTTTGCTCCTTGACCTGAAATTTACAACAAAGCAAAATTTTGAGCGACCATTTTTAGGAGAGGGGGCTGGAAGATTTGGTAAATACTAGTAAGTAGTTCTCAGATAAATGGGTTTACAGTAAACAATAAATAGATTGCTGCCGTATACACATTTTAATTTTTTTAAGAGTCTATAATCTAAATTACCTCCGTTTTGTGTTTCCTTTCCACTATACAAAGAAAAGAAAGTTGGGGATATTTGAATTTGAATGTAAATAACAAAATAATGATTTTGTTTTGGATACAATCTTTCCCCAATTTAAAATGTCTTAGACAAGTGGGGTCGACGTGTGCGTCAACGTGAAAGGCCACCAGCCACGCTAGATGAACTTGGCGAGGCGTTGGTGCAAGAATGGGACAGACTGCATAAAATTACCATAGGTAGACTCATACGCACGATGGCTCAACGAATCAATGAGTGTTTGGGGGGCATTACGCTCTATTGACGCAAAAATGTTAACTTTCAATTTCCGTTTCTTACCCATTCCTTCGTTTACGGGCCATGACAGCAAGAGAAACTGTTTAGGTAATGAAATACCGGGTGAATTGTTTACTCAATATATTCCTTCTTTGTAAAGATACAATTAGTTTGTGACCAATTATTATTATCATTGGTTTGTTATTGGCCTTGAAATGTCAATATCCCCTATTCTTTTTGAAGAGTAATATTTAAAAATGAATAGTTTGTAGACAGTCATCAAGAACAAAAACATTGATTTCCCAAAAAGAATAGTTAAAACGAAAAACGTCTCCCAGCTCTCCCCATAAAATATTTTCCGGAATTTGTTTGAAAACATGTGATAGCTTGTCAGACATGTAACATAACTCCCTACATTCTAAAAGAAATTATAGAAAGAATGAGTTGTCTTAAATATACATACTGTGAAAAGCTAGTTCCAGAATCAGGAATATTGAGAAACTTAGCCCTGTCATGTCGCAGCTCTTCATGTTACGTCTTCCTGGGAACCCAAGTATGTCACCTCTCACCTGCCCCTTCGTCCTTCCAATGTTAGCCCTCTGAAGTCAAAACGGCCAACAGTTTATACATCACGGGCTCTGGAAAGAGGTATCGATCCTTTAGATCGTAAAACCAAGAAATACCTAGTGACGTAACGGATCTCCTATGGTTGTGGTTCTTCTTTAGGTTTTAAGTCTTTAAGCAAAGCTTTGAATTACTTGTTGTAAGTCGAAATGTCAAGCTATATCTTATGCATAGGTATTCACTTTAGAATGAGAAATTTAGGATGATTTTTTTCCTTTCAATACTATTGAAGTCGAACAGCTCGGAAGATGTGACGGATACAGAAAGTCGATGTAGGAATCGAATCACGAATCTATAGATGCTGTCGGCAATCAATCTTGCTGCTTGAAGGAGTGTATACAATCCACCAGGCCCGGGTCGGATCCGTGTGTGGGGGGGGGGGGGGGGGGGGG
>JAUELE010224261.1:0-12621 GCA_031471655.1 Diodora aspera | reverse complement strand
AAAAAAGTAGTCCCGGCTGAGCGTGCCGTGGTCTAACTAACTTTTGCGTTGGTTAGACCACGGGTCGAAACAAAGAAGTCATGGTTTAATGGGTGTTTGACACCGGTTGTCTCATCCTACTGTAGTTCCAATCGATTTGGAACACATGGGTGCTCGAAAAGGATGTTGGGAATGCACTGATCAGTTCCTGATTCATAGGACAACACTAGATATTGGATTACCGACACCTCTCTTTGTCCTGGCTAGACTACAGGATACATATGGTTCTGCATCTCAGGAATGGATTCTTAAGTTGCTACCAAATATAGGTCCTCCTGAGTGATTCGTTGCATTACTCAAGTCTTTAACGGGTTGCTGGACAACTCAGATTGAGACGCATTCGCAAGGGCAGGTGACGACTTCAGAATATGTTCCCATCAAGAGGGGAATATTCCAAGGTCACTCGTTTGTTTCCCTGCTTTTCTGTTTGTCTGTCAAACCTTTGAGCTTTTTGCTCAACAGAGAGGAGGTCTACCATTCAGGACCTCCACAGCACAGATCCCCTAAACCCCTTACTCACCTTTTATATATGGATGATCTTGAGCTTATCGCCAAAGGAGCAGACAATTTGAAACATCTCGTTCTCCTTGTTTAGTCCTTTTCTAAAGACATTGGTATGTCACTTGGACTCGACAATTGCGCCATGTTACACCTGAGACGTGGAAACGTTCAAGACGGTGGTGAGAGTCAGTTACATGTTTATTACAAGAGGGAGCGGTAATTCAATTCATTTATTTCAATCATACTGTCCAACCACAGGCCCATATTACATAAGATACAATTACAGACGGAATTTGTTCTACGAAGCAAATGATTTATATTGTAATTACATATGTCTTAATTGCATCGCATCGTAATATGAACACTGACAAATTTCGCTGAACATTCTTTCTGTGGCATGATAGAAACATAATACATTTATCTAAATTTGGGTGTTCATAATCATATTTTCTATATATCACATATAAAAACAAATTCGTTTAAATTACAATGAGCACATAACCTTTGTTGTCGAGGTAGCTTCCTATGCCTGCCAACTTCAATCATTATTATATGAGATCCACATATGAATCAGGCTTACGCTGCTTTACATTTTCTCACAATTGGGTAATTGAACATATGGTTGAAGACCAGTCGAACACGTATTTGGGAATGTAGGTGAGAGGTCGGCTTCAGAAGGTTAATCCAATCTGTACATCTACCGGTATCCAATGCGGTACTCATGGCACGTGCAATACCGCCAACTCCAACTACTATTTTTGCACCTGTAAAGGTGGCTATTCAGACAATCTGTGCAAAACAGGTAAGTTGAGGTATTTCAGTGTCGTAGACCATTGTTGTATTAAGGGTAATCGAACCCACAAATTAATCAGCAAACTGTATATATTCCAGCTCCAATCTGTACAGTTACCGGTCGCCAATGCGGTGTATACGGAGACTGTAATACCGTCGACCCAACCAATTATCATTGTACCTGTAAAGATGGCTACACAGGCAATCTGTGCAAAATAGGTAAGTTGAGGTATTTCAGTGTCCTAAATCATGGTTGTCTTAATGGTAATCGTACATCAGTTTGTTGAAAGATGTCCTAGAGTGACTTCAGTGTCCTAGATCATTGTTGTCTTAATGGTCATCGTACCTCAGTTTATTGAAAGATGTCCTAGACTGAATTCAGTGTCCTAGAACGCTGTTGTCTTAATGGTAATCGGACCCCAGTTTGTTGAAAGATGTCGAGATAAAACCAAGAATACGATTAACTTGCGACAGTGAAAAAAGGTTAAACAGGACAGACTGGTAGAACTGACACTGCTATTCATTGTACAAGAGGCGCGCGGAGGAAGTGACTTTTGCCTGACCCCTCTCCTCCCCCCTCCCAAGTAAACGAAAAACAAATTCACTCTGTTACTGCCCGATATGTTTTGCTCGGAACTTGACGCCCCCTCTCAACCCAGTGACATGCATGTACACATATTTCCTCAATTCGTCTAACGTTATTAAGTGAATGCTTGTACAGATTTTTATCAATAACACTAATAGGAAATTAATCAGCAAACTGTATCTATTCCAGCTCCAATATGTTCGACTGTCGATAACCTATGCGCTACTCACGGCACGTGTAATACCGTCGACACCACCAACTATTTTTGTACCTGTAAAGATGGCTACACGGACAATCTGTGCAAAACAGGTAAGTTGAGGTATTTCAGTGTCATTGAGCATGGTTGTCTCAATGGTAATCGTACCTCAGTTTGTTGAAAGATGTTCTAGAGTGACTTCAATGTCCTATAGTATGATAACCAGGCCTATTACATAATGGCGTCGTTATGTACCACATGTACATGTATGTCCGAATTTTTTTAATTTATTGTTTCTGTTTGTGAACTGATTTTGCATTTACAAAGTTAAATTTGTTAATTAGTTAATTACTTAGTAGCATGTACGTGTAAAATGGCTAACATAGAAAACTAACAGTTGGAAATACCACATCGTTTGTTGCCTAAATATATGCTTCTGTCGTATCCGATATATTCACAGGGCTATGACTGTGTTAGTCAGATCAAATGGTTAGACAAAAGCCCAAAACAGTCATAAAATGGCAGTCAAAAGATTTGAAAGGATTCAGACCTAGTTTGCAGACCTCTGTCCAAATCGACATAAAAAAGAATACTATTAACTTGTGACTGTGAAAAAAAGGACAGGACAGGACAGACTGTTAGAACTGAGACTGCTATTCATTGAACCAGGGGCGCGCGGAGGAAGTGACTTTTGCCTGACCCCTCGAGCTCTCCTCCACCCTGCCAAGTAAACGGAAACCAATTTCACTCTGTTATTGCCCGATACGTTTGCCCGGAACTTAAAACCCCCTCCCAACCCAGTTACATGCATGTACATATATTTCTTAATTCGTCCAACAAAAGTGATGAAGTGAATGTTAGTACAGATGTTATCAATAACACTAATATGAAAGTAATCAGCAAACTGTATCTATTCCAGCACCAATCTGTACGGCTACCGGTAACCAATGCGGTACTCACGGCACGTGTAATACCGTCGACCCCACCAACTATCATTGTACCTGCAAAGATGGCTACACGAACAATCTGTGCACAACAGGTAAGTTGATATATTTCAGTGTCCTAAATCATTATTGTCAAAAGGGAAATCGGACCCCAGTTTGTTGAAAGATGTCCTAGAGTGACTTCAATGTCCAATAGTATGATAGCCAGACATATCACATAAACGCGTCGTTATGTATAACATGTATGTCCGAATTGTTTTACTTTATTGTTTCTGTTTGTGAACTGATTTTCTATTCACAAATTTAATTTGTTTATTAGTTAATTACTTAGTAACACGTACATGTAAAATGGCTAGCATAGAAAACTAAAAGTTGGAAATGCCACATCGGTTGTTGCCTAAGTATATGCTTTTGTCGCATCCGACATACTCACAGGGCTATGACTGTGTTGTTCAAATCAAATGGTTAGACAAAAGCCCAACACCGTCATAGATTGGCAGTCAACAGATTTTAAAGGATTCAGAACTAGTTTACAAACTTTTTTCAAATCGATATTAAAACAAAAAAATACGATTAACTTGCGACAGTGAAAAAAGGTTAAACAGGACAGACTGCTAGAACTGACACTGCTATTCATTGTACAAGAGGCGCACGGAGGAAGTGACTTTTGCCTGACCCCTCTCCTCCCCCCTCCCAAGTAAACGGAAAACAAATTCACTCTGTTACTGCCCGATATGTTTTGCTCGGAATTTGACGCCCCCTCTCAACCCAGTGACATGCATGTACACATATTTCCTCAGTTCGTTCAACAAATGTGATTAAGTGAATGCTTGTACAAATTTTTATCAATAACACTAATAGGAAATTAATAAGCAAACTGTATCTATTCCAGCTCCAATCTGTACGGCTACCCGTAACCTATGCGGTACTCACGGCACGTGCAATACCGGCACCCTCACCAACTACTTTTGCACCTGTAAAGATGGCTACACGGACAATCTGTGCACAACAGGTAAGTTGAGTGGCATGGTTGTCCCAGAGTATGATGATCAAATACATAATGTTTTAGTTGGGCAGGTTAGCAGCCGAATTTCAAGTTATGGGAAAGTATGTATATTCTAATTCATTTATCCATAGATGCATTCATTAATTAGTTAACTATGTAAATTGTTAGGTATTTTAATATTTGTGTTAGTTGGGTATTTTTTGTCAGTTTATGAGTTTTTGTATTTAAGGTTCCTTGTTTTGGCACTGTTATTATTGCATAAAACATCAATACTTGAACATTTCAGCGTTCTTAAGTTAAACATAAAATATATTAATTTTGATTATGAACCAAGAATTTCTATTCCAGCCCCAATCTGTACATCTACCGGTATCCAATGCGGTACTCATGGCACGTGCAATACCGCCAACTCCAACTACTATTTTTGCACCTGTAAAGGTGGCTATTCAGACAATCTGTGCAAAACAGGTAAGTTGAGGTATTTCAGTGTCGTAGACCATTGTTGTATTAAGGGTAATCGAACCCACAAATTAATCAGCAAACTGTATATATTCCAGCTCCAATCTGTACAGTTACCGGTCGCCAATGCGGTGTATACGGAGACTGTAATACCGTCGACCCAACCAATTATCATTGTACCTGTAAAGATGGCTACACAGGCAATCTGTGCAAAATAGGTAAGTTGAGGTATTTCAGTGTCCTAAATCATGGTTGTCTTAATGGTAATCGTACATCAGTTTGTTGAAAGATGTCCTAGAGTGACTTCAGTGTCCTAGATCATTGTTGTCTTAATGGTCATCGTACCTCAGTTTATTGAAAGATGTCCTAGACTGAATTCAGTGTCCTAGAACGCTGTTGTCTTAATGGTAATCGGACCCCAGTTTGTTGAAAGATGTCGAGATAAAACCAAGAATACGATTAACTTGCGACAGTGAAAAAAGGTTAAACAGGACAGACTGGTAGAACTGACACTGCTATTCATTGTACAAGAGGCGCGCGGAGGAAGTGACTTTTGCCTGACCCCTCTCCTCCCCCCTCCCAAGTAAACGAAAAACAAATTCACTCTGTTACTGCCCGATATGTTTTGCTCGGAACTTGACGCCCCCTCTCAACCCAGTGACATGCATGTACACATATTTCCTCAATTCGTCTAACGTTATTAAGTGAATGCTTGTACAGATTTTTATCAATAACACTAATAGGAAATTAATCAGCAAACTGTATCTATTCCAGCTCCAATATGTTCGACTGTCGATAACCTATGCGCTACTCACGGCACGTGTAATACCGTCGACACCACCAACTATTTTTGTACCTGTAAAGATGGCTACACGGACAATCTGTGCAAAACAGGTAAGTTGAGGTATTTCAGTGTCATTGAGCATGGTTGTCTCAATGGTAATCGTACCTCAGTTTGTTGAAAGATGTTCTAGAGTGACTTCAATGTCCTATAGTATGATAACCAGGCCTATTACATAATGGCGTCGTTATGTACCACATGTACATGTATGTCCGAATTTTTTTAATTTATTGTTTCTGTTTGTGAACTGATTTTGCATTTACAAAGTTAAATTTGTTAATTAGTTAATTACTTAGTAGCATGTACGTGTAAAATGGCTAACATAGAAAACTAACAGTTGGAAATACCACATCGTTTGTTGCCTAAATATATGCTTCTGTCGTATCCGATATATTCACAGGGCTATGACTGTGTTAGTCAGATCAAATGGTTAGACAAAAGCCCAAAACAGTCATAAAATGGCAGTCAAAAGATTTGAAAGGATTCAGACCTAGTTTGCAGACCTCTGTCCAAATCGACATAAAAAAGAATACTATTAACTTGTGACTGTGAAAAAAAGGACAGGACAGGACAGACTGTTAGAACTGAGACTGCTATTCATTGAACCAGGGGCGCGCGGAGGAAGTGACTTTTGCCTGACCCCTCGAGCTCTCCTCCACCCTGCCAAGTAAACGGAAACCAATTTCACTCTGTTATTGCCCGATACGTTTGCCCGGAACTTAAAACCCCCTCCCAACCCAGTTACATGCATGTACATATATTTCTTAATTCGTCCAACAAAAGTGATGAAGTGAATGTTAGTACAGATGTTATCAATAACACTAATATGAAAGTAATCAGCAAACTGTATCTATTCCAGCACCAATCTGTACGGCTACCGGTAACCAATGCGGTACTCACGGCACGTGTAATACCGTCGACCCCACCAACTATCATTGTACCTGCAAAGATGGCTACACGAACAATCTGTGCACAACAGGTAAGTTGATATATTTCAGTGTCCTAAATCATTATTGTCAAAAGGGAAATCGGACCCCAGTTTGTTGAAAGATGTCCTAGAGTGACTTCAATGTCCAATAGTATGATAGCCAGACATATCACATAAACGCGTCGTTATGTATAACATGTATGTCCGAATTGTTTTACTTTATTGTTTCTGTTTGTGAACTGATTTTCTATTCACAAATTTAATTTGTTTATTAGTTAATTACTTAGTAACACGTACATGTAAAATGGCTAGCATAGAAAACTAAAAGTTGGAAATGCCACATCGGTTGTTGCCTAAGTATATGCTTTTGTCGCATCCGACATACTCACAGGGCTATGACTGTGTTGTTCAAATCAAATGGTTAGACAAAAGCCCAACACCGTCATAGATTGGCAGTCAACAGATTTTAAAGGATTCAGAACTAGTTTACAAACTTTTTTCAAATCGATATTAAAACAAAAAAATACGATTAACTTGCGACAGTGAAAAAAGGTTAAACAGGACAGACTGCTAGAACTGACACTGCTATTCATTGTACAAGAGGCGCGCGGAGGAAGTGACTTTTGCCTGACCCCTCTCCTCTCCCAAGTAAACGGAAAACAAATTTCACTCTGTTATTGCCCGATACGTTTGCCCGGAACTTGATACCCCCCTTCCAACCCAGTTACATGCATGTACATATATTTTCTTAATTCGTCTAACAAAAGTGATGACGTGAATGTTAGTACAGATGTTATCAATAACACTAATATGAAATTAATCAGCAAACTGTATCTATTCCAGCACCAATCTGTACGGCTACCGGTCGCCAATGCGGTATAAACGGAGACTGTGATACCGTCGACCCAACCAATTATCATTGTACCTGTAAAAATGGCTACACAGGCAATCTGTGCACAATAGGTAAGTTGATGTATTTTAGTGTCCTAGATCATTGTTGTCTTAATGGTAATCGTACCTCAGTTTGTTGAAAGATATCCTAGAGTGAATTCAGTGTCCCAGCGCATTGTTATCTTAAGGGAAATCGTATCCCATTGTGTGTTCAACGGTGTCCTAGAGTTACTTCAATGTCCTATAGTATGATGGCCAGGCCTTTTACATAATGGCGCCTTGAGCATGCTATCCAGCGTGGAGATGTGCACTATATAAGCTGCCTATAATAATAATAATTTATAACATGTAGACGGTGTCCGGATTTTTTAAACTTATTGTTTCTGTTTGTGACACATTCTGCTCAGCAGGTGGGTGGACATTTTAAAGTTATCTGTACACTTATAATTACACCCCTGGGTTACACAAACAATGCACACCAATAGTTACAGAAACTCTGCACAGCACGAGTAACACAAACAATGCACAGCATGAGTTACACAAACAGTGCACAGCACGAGTTACACACACACAGTGTACATCATGAGTTACACAAACAGTGCACAGCACGAGTTACACAAACCGTGCACACCAAGAGTTACTCAAACAGTGCACACCAAGAGTTACACAAACAGTGCACTGCATGAGTTACACAAACAGTGCACACCAAGAGTTACTCAAACAGTGCCCACCAAGAGTTACACAAACAGTGCACTGCACGAGTTACACAAACAGTGCACACCAAGAGTTACACAAAGAGTGCACACCAAGAGTTACACAAACAGGGCACACCAAGAGTTGCACAAACAGTGCACATCATGAGTTACACAAACAGTGCCCACCAAGAGTTACACAAACAGTGCACTGGATGAGTTACACAAAGAGTGCACACCAAGAGTTACACAAACAGGGCACACCAAGAGTTACACAAACAGTGCACATCATGAGTTACACAAACAGTGCACACCAAGAGATACACAAACAGTGCACACCAAAAGTTACACAAACCGTGCACACCAAGAGTTACACAAAGAGTGCACACCAAGAGTTACACAAACAGGGCACACCAAGAGATACACAAACAGTGCGCAGCATGAGTTACACAAACAGTGCACACCACGAGTTACACAGTGCACACCAAGAGTTACACAAACAGTGCACACCAAGAGTTACACAAACAGTGCACACCAAGAGATACACAAACAGTGCACACCAAGAGATACACAAACAGTGCGCAGCATGAGTTACACAAACAGTGCACACCAAGAGTTACACAAACAGGGCACATCATGAGTTACACAAACAGTGCACATCATGAGTTACACAAACATTGCACAACAAGAGTTACTCAAACAGTGCACATCAATAGTTACACAAACAGGGCACATCATGAGTTACACAAACAGTGCACACCAAGAGTTACTCAAACAGGGACATCATGAGTTTCACAAACAGTGCACAGCAAGAGTTACTCAAACAGTTGACAGCATGAGTTACACAAACAGTGCACGCCAAGAGTTACATAAACAGTGCACACCAAGAGTCACACAAACAGTTCACAGCAAGACTTACTCAAATAGTGCACAGCATGAGTTACTCGAATGCTGAAAAGTAAGAAGAAATATGGTTTCGAATCGCATGGGTAAGATTTATTATTTTAAAAATTTAATTCAATCTAAATTTATTTGCTTAAAGATTAGCATGTCGGATGTCACCTATGGTTTAGTTTCGTGTCAACTGGACTAGTATCCTGTAGGTCTAGACTCGAATCCTGGAGAGCTAGACTCGAATCCTGTAGGTCTAGACTCATACATGAGTACTTGTGTGAGTCTTTAACGACGTTTCTGGGTTATTTAAGTGCAACGGTGATGAGCAGAACTTTATAAGTTAAATTAGATTGAATTAACGTATATATTTCATGTGTGATTTTAGCGCCTCCGTGCAAACCTGCCTTAAACATGTGTGGACAACACGGCAGATGCAACACGTGCAGTGGACACACATATTTCTGTCAATGTTACGATGGATACGGCGGTTCCAAGTGCGAAACAGGTGCGCTTCTATATCTTGGATAATAATAATAATAATAATAATAATAATAACGGGTGGCAGACTACAGTAATTACAAAGCCAATCAACTTCAAAGCCCTTTTGCTTGTGTGATTACTGACGACTGTCTCACAAGTGTTGTTCACAGGTCCAAATCTAATAGCTCCTGGGTCCGATGCCAGTCGATGGTATCCAAAACAGGTTTTGGAAGCTTTTCTCCAGTGTCCATCCGTTTTTACTTTGTTGTTTCAATTCACTTTTGGACACTGGGGAGGTGTTTCCGTAGTTCTCCTAAGAAAGGAGAGCTGGCGGATCCCAAGACCTACCGCCCAATCACGTGTCTAAATACTCAGTACAAGCCTTTTACTGGGTGTTTAGACCGGATAGTGTCACCCTAATGTGATTCGAACAATGTTCTTAATTTGGAACAGAAAGGTGCTGGAAAGGGATGTTGGGGATGCATGGATCAGTTACTGATCCAGAAAACAACATTGGAAGAAGCGAAGTCACATCACAGGACTTCGGGACCAATTCCGATCTGGAGGGGAATCTTTCAGGGTGGCTCTTTTTGCCCACTGCTTTGCTGTTTCGCTGTCAACTCTTTGAGTGTTTTGCTCACCAGGAAGGAGGGCTACCATCCAGGACCTCCACAGCACAGATCCCTACAGACTACTCCCTTATGCTTTCAATCTCAGTTCAGACATTATTTGTTTTGATCTCCTTGTTTCTAACGAAGCGATGCCTTGTGTAACTTTAAAGATGAAATAAGTCTTGCCGATTCTGCAGAGTGGAGAAATAGAACTAAGACTATTTGTTCACATTTAGCAATAATTCTAGAATAATGGTAACGTTCGCAAGGAGGTAGAAATGTTATGTGTTGAAAGTAGTCTACAATGGTAGAGTAACATCCCCTGCAATGGCCGTCATCCATTCATGTCAGAGATGTTTATGAAGCAAGGACGAATACCTCTCTGAACTTAGAGTGAGATATAGAGTAGGTATAGCAAGAACGACAGCTCGGGATCAAGTGGGGTGCGGACAAAACGTCCCTTTTACTGCTTTACAAAGCTTTAATCCGTTCCAGGCTTGACTATGGATGTCAAGCATTTATGACTGCTGCCAAATCGCACTTGATTAAATTACTCCGTATTCAGTCCAAAGCATTAAGAATTTGTACTGGTGCTTTCCCCTCGACTCCAATCGCTGCCTTGCAGGTGGAATGTTTGGGACCCCCTTTGTTGTTATGTCGCAAAGGAGTAGCAGTTAAATATATTCTGAAACTTCTTTCTTTTAAGTTTCTCCTTCAACAAAATCGATTTAATAGTAAATACGTTGGCTATATATCTTTCCAAAACGCTGCCCGCGAACTCTGTAACAATCTTCCTCTTGCCCTGATTCTTTGATCTCATTCAAATGTGCACTAAAACACATCTTTTTAAACAATACTTCTGATTAGCGCCATCCTTACATACACGTACACAATTTGAACTGGTTATATATGTACTTTATTTTTGTCATTCACACTATTGTAGCGCTTAGAGCAAGTACAAGTACCTGAAATAATAATACATAATAATAATAACTATGGATTTATATAGCGTTAATTCCAGTCCTGAAACTGCTCAGAAGCGCTTATTTTTCCCTGGCGCAACCCAAGCAGCCCATAGGTGCTGGAAGGTCAACAACACTCCTGATGGAGGACCAGTACCCAGTTTCAGCTGGGTCGACTGAGGCAATTTACGAGTGGAGTGACTTGTCCAAGGTGACTCCCATTGGTGAGCCATTTTTGTTTTAGGTTTTAGTGCAGGAGGAAAGCCCGCATCACCAGTGTGGAGCTGGATGCAATGATATGGTGAAACCTGCGAGCTACGGCTGGTTTCATTCTTTCCGAAGTGTGCAATTCATCTCAAAATTGTCAGGATAGGGCTCCACTATGTCGCCTTTATTGGGTGAATCCTGTAAAGACACAACCAATGACGTCACTGTGCACCAATGTCTGATATCTTTGAATGTTGCAGGAACCGGGAACGGTATAGCGAATGCTCACTATGGAAGCCGTGATGCTGAGTCAGCTGCACTTATTATAATATCTGGTAGGTGGTCCTGTCGCTTAGTTTCACTTTGCTTTAAAAAAACTGAGACAATTACATCGTGTGGTGTATTCCAACCAGTAGGCATATTCAGGGAACTTTCACTGTCACAATAATATTATGTCAAATTTATTGTTGCAAATGTGCAAAATAGACATAGAAGGATGCACAATCATATGTTTGCATCTTGTAATCTGTAGACAATAGATAAAAAACGTGTACCTATCTGCAATACTTTATTACCCTTTTGGGGAATTTGTTTTGTGAAGAGAGGCAAGCTGGCTATAGCCAGTTTAAAACTGACTGGAAATGTGTAAAATTTAGTAAACGTATATCATGAGTATAAAAAGCAACAAACGAATGTGGCCTTCTTATCATGTAGGGGACGTGGGACAGCACAGTGGGTATCGCGTCGGTCCAGCAATTTGCCAGCCTTGGCGGTTGTGGTTCGAGTCCCGCCGGGCACCTCTCTTTCAACCTGGAGAGACAGGAGCCCCGACACCAACGTGATGTTGGCGAGATCGTGGTGATGTGGCTGAAAGATTGCCGAAAAAAACACATAAAATCTCAAATTGCTTACTTCTTATCATGCAGCTGTCTAACATGAGGATCTTTTGCTTCCTCTTTCTTACTAATGATCCTGTGTTGTCCCTTTACCTGATGTGCTCCTTACACGTCACATTGTGCTATGGCTGAAATATGGTCCCCTGCAATGTAAAAATCCATTTCACCATCATTGTGACTTTGGACAATCATATCGACCCTTAAGTTGTTGGGCTGAGTGTAGTTAAATTTTGGTAAGGATTATTTGTTTATTGGTTGATGCAAATTTAAATTATGTCGCTATTTACAGTTCCCTAAACAATGGAGCGTTTATTTTCACATTTGCAATATTGGTTGCCACGCGTTATGCATCTTGTGACTTGATTTCAGGCCAGACCAGTCCTAAAAACATCGGAATCATCAGGAGCCAGGGGAAGGCGTTTTCCTTTTGCGGAATCCTTTTTGGATTTGGATTCTTCGGAGATCTGATGCAAATGGATGCAGATAACCGCCATCTTGGCGTTTTCCGGATTCCAGGTAAACATAGTTGGAATATCCACAGAAGGGAGTTGGAGGGAGTTATTTTGGATTTTCACGTGGCTTTGGGTGATCTTTCAGCCACATCAGATCAGTCAGGGGTGGTGCAAGGAATTCCTCGACAGGGTAGGGTGGGGCTGGGGGAGGTGGGGCTGGGGGAGGTGGGGCTGGGGGAGGATG
>JAUELE010224250.1:0-12622 GCA_031471655.1 Diodora aspera | reverse complement strand
CCAAAGAAACAGTCATCAAGGGGATCCAGTGGTACACAATAAACAAGGATACGCTAAGCAAGGGCACCCAAAGAAACAGTCATCAAGGGGATCCAGTGGTACACAATAAACAAGGATACGCTAAGCAAGGGCACCCAAAGAAACTTCAACAAAGGGATCCGATAGTGCCAAGTAATCAAGGACACGCTAAGCAAGGGTACAAAAAGATACCTTCAACAAGGGGATTCAATGGAACCCAGTAAACAAGGATACGTTACACAAGGGTGTCTAAAGATATATTCAACAAGGGGAATCAATGGTACCAAATAAACAAGGATACGCGAAGCAAGAACAACCAAAGAAACTTCAACAAGGGAATCCAGTGACAAGGATACGCTAAGTAACGGTAAACAGTGATACCTTCCACAAGGTGATCCAACGGTACCCAGTAAACAATTATATGCTAAGCTAGGGTACCCAAAGAAACATCAGCAAGGGGTATTCCATGGTATCCAGTAAACAAGGATGTGCTAAGCAAGGGTACCCGAAGGAACACCAGCAAGGAGATTCAATGGTATAGAGTAAACAAGAGCCATGGAAACAGAAAAAATATATATATTAGAAATTCTAAACTAGCAAAAGGCACCAGTTCACCACCTGATTTAACTGTGTACCAAGTTTCGTATAAATATCTCAAGTGGTTTTAGAGTTCTGGCCTGGAAACGAAGGCTACCCTAAACATTTTCAAAGTTCAACTTGTTTCCCATTTTAGAAATTCTAAACTAGCAAAAGGCACCAGTTCACCACCTGACTTAACTGTGTACCAAGTTTCGTGTGAATACCTCAAGCAGTTTTAGAGTTCTGGCCCGGAAACCAAGGCTACCCTAAAATTTTCAAAGTTCAACTTGTTTCCACGAAAACGATCTTAAATGAACAGAGGCCAGCAAGTCTGTAACAGAAACACGGTAACACCTGAATACAAAACCAGGTGTACAGAGCCCTCCAGAAGGAAACGGGAAATCACAGAAGAGTTTGCTGACGTGTAACAACTAAGGGTAAACTTCTACGTGATACCCGGATGCTGATCTTATAATATATTTACAAACTCAATTAGAATGTTGCCCTGACGGCTATAGAAGTTCTTATAATGTTAAATTTTAAACATCTCAGAGATGCTTTGGATTCTTTTCGTGCATTTCGCGGAACGTTACAAACAGGCTTGCCCTTGTTTCGTTTCAGTGCCCATGCTATTAGAGATGACGGCTTTGAATGGGTTATAAAAGGATGAGATAGAAGACAAGCTTTTTGAAAAGAAAAGTAACCAAACATGTCCTCTGAGCAAGCATTTGTCACGCATGATATCCCCACTTGTCCAAGTCAGGCATACGTCAGTCAGAAGAAGTAGCTTCTCATTATTGAAGATGACTCTACACATTCCTTCGGCCCTTGTCTGGAAGTAATTAATATAGAAAATATGACGAAAGTGACAAAGGCTTGTCGTTCGACGTTTCTTTATAAAGTTTGCATACACGAGTGACTCTGTAGAAGCACAACACATAAACAACTTATCACCAAAATATTACAGCTCAACCAAACGTTATTGCATTAATTCTCTGCGGGGAATCGACAAAAAATTGAACTAGCCCTAATCGAGTGTAATATACCGAATTACATCGGTCCGACTGTATAGGTATAACGAAGCGGGTGGAAGATTTTAGTGGAAACATCATAAACAAGTGCGCCGAAGCGCGACCAGAAGTACCCGTTTATATGATTAACAATGCTTATCGTGTAGATATAGATGTGCCAACAGATAACCGTGTATAATAGGGCTCTATTGAAAGTAGTTTGAGGATAATAGTGGCGCATTCCTCACATGACTTGATTCGGGTATCCCCTTATTCCATGAACTATTTTTGAGTTACACAGAACGTAGTTCAAAACTCACATGGTGATGTAATCTTCATGTTACTATTGGTTGTGAAATACACGAATAAGCTCGTGATTATGACGTCAGTCAAAGAACAAATGTACACCCAAGTACTGACTCATGAAGTCGGTTCTAATTAAGGAAACTGATTCTTCAGTTTGAATAGAAAAGGATCTATAAATGGTAAACGGTAGTACAACGCATTTTAAAGTAAACTGGTCGAATTACATCGTGTAGATTAAGTTTTTTCAGTAAAGCCTATTATTACGAAACATGTTGTATGAGTAACCTAATTATAACAATGCTGTAATGTATCCAGATGCTCGTTCAAACCAAAGATATTTTACAAATATTCTGAAATACTTCCCATGGAAGAGATGCGCACCAGTGTTCTTCTTCTGTTTCCTTTTATGAACAAATTTCTATATATGTCACAGACCGGATTCAAATCTAATTTAAAATTGCCCTAGGCCAGATCCCAATTGGGATTTGGACTATACCGATTTAGAACTTGCCAAACTATTCCAAACCTATATTGGGTACATTGATTAACATATCATTTAGATCATCTAATTATTTATATAGTCCCGAGTTACAGGTAGGCTGCTGACAGCTTGCCAAAGGCGACAAAAGCACAGATTAAAATAAAATGTTCAAACGTTTAAATTGTTGAGAGAAATATTGCCCAAAAGTATGTCGATGCGAACAGATATGTCTTAACTTGTCTGCGACAGGACCTTAGAGTGGACGATACCATTGAAAGACATTACATGATTGTATAATATGAATTGGACTTCATTAAACATGAACGTTCTATCAAAGTGACTTTATGAAACAAACTTCTATGAAGAAGACAAATACCAGACTGAAAGCATGTTCTGTTCACTGAAGTTTAAAACAGACATTCTGTTCATAAAGTAATACAGTAGCTATTACGCAAACGTCGTAATTAACCTGTTGATTCTACTGTTCACCTCATCCACTGTTCAGTGAACCGTGACAACCTATAGATCAGGACGTTAAGATCAAGCTGTACGAACAAGGACGCACTTATCAATCAGCTGATCGGAGCCCGACCTCCCTAGGCTGCATGTATGTGTCAGATAAGGTGATAGACTAATTACTTAACAAATGATCTCTCAACTACAGCTTCCCTCGGGGTGCGTTCAATTTTATCATGTGAGGGTTCGGCTGTATGTTTTTTTTCGACATGACTGTTGTTTCCTCATAATAAAAACGTTATTAACAGGCGATTAAAAAATCAGGACTGTTTCCTTGTGTTCCTGTTGTTTAATGGTTTTAAATGACTTTATTATGACAAAGGGAGACAAGCCTGTCAAACAATGTATCAGCTAACAATGGAACACGACTAAAACGGATACGTAATGATACTAGCAATAAACTCAACTCGTACTTAAAGTTGGATACGTGTTCCCTAGCGGGACAGATGTTTTGAGCATTTTGTGTTAAATAAATAACATATACTGTAGATTAGACATTATAAATGTGTCTGCGTCAATAAATAACGTCGTAAGTCCTTAATCTTGGCAGATTGAAAAGGATTCAGTTTGAGAGCAAAGGTAAGTTTTTGACGCGGTTGCAGATATTTACATGGACAGGATTCACAATAACTGATATAAAGTAGAACGAAGCGATGTACACAGCAAGATTGCTAAAACAGTTTGCGAACGCTTTTAAATATTAAAACACAGGGGCGTGATTTAATATTTTATTTGTATTAGAGAGTATGTAGGCAAAAGCATTAAACATGCTATATGTTTTATGCATCAATTGTGGTATGTACATATTTTTATGCATATTTATCGGTCCAAAAGAAAACGGTTAATTTGACCACGTATCCAACTTTAAGGTGAGCTGGATCACAGTGTAAACTGGAAAGGCAGCCCCAACCCGCCCTGCTTTTACAAAACGTGTTACTTAAGCGTGTTGTCAGTCCTCATACAGAAAAACTCGGTACCCACCCACTACATTTAAAACTTGGCTAATCTAATTCTGAACTTTAAATTCTGAATGCCGCGTGTTCCCCGGATGTAGAGACAAAGGTTGTTGCACGTTTCATTGCCCTCCCATTGGTTAACGAACGGACTTCCGGCTGTGTGCACCCGATTACACTAAACTGCCGCGCCACACCCAACGCCATTCTACATCCGCAGACAGGTCCCTCGGCCAGATTTAACCAGGGCATGAGAATCCCTGAAGGGTCGGGTCACGTAAACGTATTGTCACCTGTTTTCGCGTCACCGGTTCAGTCAATGAAGTAAACTCGAGATTTCTGTGAGCCGAACCTTTGTTCATGGAGATAGCGGCGTGCCTCACTTTTGTCTCAATACTCAATGTTTAAGTAAGAACTCTGATTCATATTTCGTAATAATTATGTGTATCTGATACGTATAGATATATGCCTTCCTCCGTTCTACCTGATCAATGTATCTTCACGCAATAACGAAGACGGACCGTGCTTAATTATAAACATCTGAATTACACTGGTAGCAGTTGCTCTTAAATCACTTCAGATTTCCGTCACCATGTCCTCAAGATCTGTCATCAGCACTACAGAACGTTGCAAGTTCAGATTTCAGTCCGCTAATTTCGGTTAATGTGTCACCTATTTTCGTGTCACTTAGTATTTTTAAATGACCAGCTTTACGCTAACCCCCTTTGTCCTCGTCATCTTGGTTTGACGACCCCAGACACTCAACACTCCTGGCAGTCCCTCAGCTTCCCGCTAATTTCTGCTTCGCGAGACACACTAGATTACGAGGATCGGGTCTCAATGGCGGACCAGGTAGATTTATGCCAAAAGGTAAAATACGGTAACCTTGTGCCCCCTCAGTCGCTCTTGCATACCAGAAGCTGACAAGAAAGGGGTTTCTTGGCTAGATAGGACCTCCTCCCTTCTACCATGTTACCTATCTGCGAGGAGATCTCTTCTGATATCCACGGAAGCTCTTGCGTAAAGCCATCAGAGCACTTATCTGCCGTCTTTCATTCTCACCTGACTGGCCCGAGTCTTGTAACTCGAGGTGTGAGCTGACAGCTAGTGTTTAACGCGTGCCAGATTGTCATCACAATGTCAAAAATGTATGAGCACAAAACACCAGTCCTCTCGAGCAAATTTGGTACAAAAAACGTATTCAATAACGTTTTGGTGACACGAAAACCCACGTTTCGGAGATGCCCATCACGTGTGTGACGTCATGACACGAAAAAAATGCTTGTCACGTGTGTGACGTCATGACACCAGATGTCTGGAACTCTGTGGTTCCAACGATATTCAGATTAGGATCCATTCCTCGTGTATCGTCTTCGACCACAGACTAATCCGACAATTATTCTTGACATACATACACACAGGATCTGTTGATTACAGACAGGACCCCCAGGCTCATATCAGTTTTACTGGCCACCCTAGAGGGTTAGAACAGGTCTAGCAGAAACGATATCGGCATTGGATTCGGTCTATAGCTCAGACGAGTCAATTGACAATTGTCTCTATGTCATCAACGAAGTAAAAAAAATGATTTTGACATAATCAATAAAAACAGCACACGCAATATTGACACAAATTCAAAATGTCAACATAGTTTTTATCAAAGTCTCAAAAAGTTAGAAATAAATACATTTACTGTGTAGAGTTCTGGAATTCCCTGGCTCTGGCCGTGCAGTACATATAGCCTGTGTCGAGACATGACTTCTCAGTGGCGGTCCAGGATGGGATGTGGGGGCCTCAAGGGTCTCAAGCCCCCACTTCTACACTCTTGTGAGACCGAGAAACTCGAGTCACCTTTATAACGAGGTTTAGCCTTATACAACTGCAGACTCATTCTCGAAATTAAGGGTTTAATGACCCCACCAACGTCCGTAATATACCTTGGAATCACTCCTATTCACGACGATCGTCTCGAGGCAGAACTTTTGACCAATCAGTGAAGCTTCATCAGCGAAAGGTGCTGGCCAATCTTGTGGCGCGTCTCTCCTAACACTCGGCGAAGTAAAGACGTTATGTGTTTAAATTTATCAAGAATTACTTCTCGAGCAGTGAATGCGACATTTCATTAGTTGTCTATATTTAACAGATTTAGACTTTTCATACACACAAAACGACCATGATGAATAGGAGTGATTCCAGGGTATATGACGGATGTTGACGGAGGCATTATGCCCTGGATTTCGAGGATGCCGCAGACTTTTCGAGCCGAGATATACGTCAGAATGCACCAAATCGAATTTATTTGTCGCGTCGACGGCGCCCCCCCTCCCTTCACGAAATCCTGGATCTGCTCCTGCTTTTGTTTCCAAATCCTTATATTAAACCCGCAGCAATTAGACTGTATCAAAACATATATCGATTCGACATTAACGGGAATACCAAACACGAGACAAACATATGGACAGACGAACTGACATCACCTGTACTGACACAAGTGTGTACTACAAGACCTTGGTGTTTATTAGCCACCCCCAAGAGTCCACGTGTTGTGTTTGTTACATACTTATCTCCCCTTATAGACGTCCTGTTTACTTCCACTGTTACCTCAATGACAATAATATTACTTTGAGTTCCGCTCCCTTTATTTACTAATATTATACTGCCGAGGTCATCAGATTGTCTCCCCTGATTGTTATGGTCAATAATAATGCAGTTAATACCGTCTGGAAAAATATTGCCTGTTTTTGTAACCTTAGAGGGGATCTGATGTTTGTTACAAAATATTGGTGGATACTACTTGTGTACAACTTCTGTCAACTTTAGGCACTCCCTAGTTTACCGTCAAACGGAAAAGGTGAAATAATCATAGTCGTCACGAAGATAGCATCGGTTTATATACGACTCCCGTGAACTGATTCGGAGAGGGATTTATTTGGTGTAAGTTGTGGTCCTGACATTGTCTACAAATCCCTAGTGCGACACAGGAGAACGTGTAAATCCGCGGTGTCTCCGGACCGCTGACTTGCATGACATGTTCACATCTGCGGACACACGATTCAGACAATGTCACTGCGCGTTCATACAAAGAAAAATGTTGCACAGCTGCCAACCTGTTAGTCCTGCGCCATGACTCTAAAATCAAATTAAAAAAACAAATATTGTTTTCAAGATTTAGGCAAGTCTAGGCTTTTGATTCCATATGAAACAGCAAAGGAGAGAAGAAGGCTCATTTTCATTAAAAGATAAAATGATGAAAACTGCAGGCTTTTTGTAGATGAATAAGTTTTCATAGACTAAGTGTTAGTCCACCAACCTGTACGCTTTAAGTGTATTTCCGCACGATTTTATGTCATCAAATACGCCCAAATCGGTTATTCTTTAAGTGAAAAAGTTCGAATTGTTATGCTTTGTGAAAAATATTCTTTTTTTTCATGGCAAAATACTCTTCTTCAAACCACTCTGTACTCTTCTTGCCAAGGACAGGTTGGCAGTTCTTTTAAAGTATTTTAGTCAATTGATAAGGTCCACAAGTCAAGTTGCTTTAATTTGGATTTGAGCAGTTTGCAAGCGTCAATCGAGATCTCTACAAACCAGGCATCGGTTGGATACCTTACCCATTTATCAACATAAACAACAGTTTTCTACAGAATATTCAAGAGTTCTTTTCTGTAAAATGAGCAATTTTAGGTTCATGTCCAATACAAAATCTCCAAGTTCAAAAGCCACACAATCAAATAGTTCTCATAAAATTTAATAACAAATTTGATCTCGTCTGTACCAGAGAAGATCTGAAGCTCAGACCGAAGGTTCAACTGGATTAGCTTACCCCGAACCTAGAGGTTTCCTCTTAGAGGAAATATAAAAAAAACAAAACTTTCAGCTTCAGGAATGTAACCAAATTTATCAGTCGAAAAGTGAATATGAATTTTTTCTGCAATTATAGTTCTCTGTTAATTTCAAATCGAAGTTGCTCTCGTAATCTCAAAAGACGGGTATAAAGTGATCTCACAATGCGAAAGGCTCAAAAACGATAGACTAATATTACAGGATATAATCTTGACACGAGAAATGCCAGAAGGGGCGTATTGGGTTCTCCTTTTTTAAAGAAAATAATTCTTCAGTTTTCTTAAATCTACGGCTCAACACTAAGTTAATAGAAATATCTACTAAGCGCTACGTGGTGTGTGGCCATTACCCATTCTAACCCAGGAAACATTTCTGTGTTCTTCATTTAGATACATTTCCTGTTCTATTTATATCCGTCTTCCCGCTCCAATAACTTCGTTCATTTCCGAGATTCCTTTGCTGATCTTCTTAATCTCGGGGCTTCGCTTCCACTGATAATGCGGTTTGTATCACAACTGATTACATGGAAACTGATCACAATACCTCAGTTGACAAAGCCAACTCGGCAGGGGGCGTGCATCGACTCCCAGGGGGCGCTCCGGGCGTGGCAAAAAGGTGTTAATAGATCAGAGGTCTGGCACACGGCTTTAGAGATCACGGTTTTTCAAAGTGACCTTTCCCTTTAATTTAGCCTGAACTTAAGAGAGCATTTAGCTCGAACAAAAAAACACACGCAGTTAAAAGTTAACCAGACGTATAAAGAGAAGGTAATCACAAGTGTCAAACACTGGCTTAACTTAGACCTTTGTCAATTTGTGTACATGAAACGTGAAACAAAGAGTTCATCACAGAGGGTTCACATTTTCTTTCTTTTTGTGTATGAGGTAAGCGATCTCATATGTTTCTATGATGTAAGCGGCACGTCGTTTATTTGACCACCCTCGTGTCGATATGAACTTTGTTTTCGTCCTCTTAGCTTTGATGTGAGAATAATCATTTTATCTTTAATGTAAACAATTACTTCGGGAGTCAGTATTACATTGTTAATACTCTAATTCGTACTGGTAAAACACGGACATGAGTCATAAGGTCAGGAACAACGTTAAAATGTGGACGTTAAAAAATCATTCCGGACTCGCGCTGCGCCATACATCCGCCTATCAGAGACCAGGCTTTGATACTGGTCTATGCGGAAATGAGATATATTAGTAAAAAGCATAATGTTAATGAGCGTTCATGCCAGAGTGCCTCTCATGTTCAAGGAAACTAGCTACAAACATTTCAGCATAACTTCATTTCATTGCATCACTACCAAACACTGAATTAAGTATGTTTCTTGCAGATAGGCGTTTTTAGAAGTTGTGGTAACAGATACCGTCATCAGGCATATATGAAGAATAATGCAAAAAGCAGCACCCAAACGCCGATCCTTGTTACCAACAAAGAAGTTGATAATTCATAAACCAAAAGTCTCTCTCGTGTAACTGAATTAAGTGCTTTTGTGCGTAAGTTACCAACAAAACATGAAGATGCATGGGTTATGCAGCTGGGACATATTATTTTTCAAACATTTATTTTGTATAAATAGTTATATAGTTATATTATATATATCGGTTCATCGGAGAGTTTAAGGAAGTGAAACTGTCACCTGAAAAAAGTCTCCACTAACCTAATGATTTCCGTAAAATTCAACAGAACTATACTGACGTCCAAAAGAAAGCATACCAAGATTTTGAGAGACTAATAAATAAATTCACAAATGCGTTGGATATACAAGAGTTATCGCTTCAAGACTTGGAAGGTTTATCAATGAGATGATGTCAATCAAATTACACTCACCGAAATCCAAGCAACCTTTTGATCAACTATGACATAAAGACGTAAGGGGAAATAATTGAAATCATTTGGTATACTTTCTTTTTGACGTCAGTATATAAATCAATCGGATCTCGATTCCCATTCTGTCGATCTATTTCCAAACTTCTTTTGGATGTCCATCTCTCACTCGCACAATCACAATCCCCTCTCTGGTGTGTCACTTTAACCCACCCTACAGGAACACAACAGTTTTTGTTGACGAATTGTCAAGAATTTGCTCAACTGTCTGTCAGTTATGTAACACGAAGACAAATCACGTGTCAAATTCTCTCGGTTTGGAATCTAAAACTGAAAATAATACCTAATTTTGTCTTTTTTGTTTTCGTCATGTAATACACTTTCATCTTGCCTGAAATAACAATGTTCGGTTTTAAAAGTCGATCATTTTTAAACAAACAGTCAGAGAGCAGCGACAGTTAAATCGACATACATTGAAGTACGTATGTTCGTTTTGCCGTGAATAGACAGACGTTTAATTACGTGTGTGCGTATTTCCGCGAATAACAAACATTTAATATACGTGTGTCCGTATTTCTGTATTTAGACAACGTGTGTACGTATTTCATGTAAGCAGACAATGTGTGTGCGTATTTCCGTAAATAGACAAACGTTTAAGTACGGTGTGTGCGTATTTCCGTAAATAGACACACGTTTAAGTACGGTGTGTGCGTATTTCCATAACTAGACAAACGTTTAAGTACGGTATGTGCGTATTTCCGTGAATAGACAAACATTTAAGTACGTGTGTGCGTATCTCCGTGAATAGACAAACATTCAAGTGCGGTGTGTGCGTAATTCCGTGAATAACAAACATTTAAGTACGGTGTGTCCGTATTTCATGTAAGCAGACAACGTGTGTACGTATTTCCGTAAGCAGACAATGTGTGTGCGTATTTCCGTAAATAGACAAACATTTAATTACGGCGTGTGCGTATTTCCGTGAATAGACACAATTTTAAAGTACGTTTGTGCGTATTTCCGTGGGAGAAGCGAGTGACGTCCCAAATAAACTGTATCAGCTGTGGGTCACCAATAACTGACTGACACAGTGTGGCTTGTGGGTTGTGTTTAGTGCCTGTGCATCTCGTGTGGTAGACCAGACCCCGCCTGTCACACCTCGGATCCGTGGGGCGCTATGCTGAGCTGCTCGGTTCATGTATCGTCATTATAAAACGCTCAGCTAACTCTGTACGGGAAGAGTAAATATTTGACCAAAGTATTTCCACGGGACCTTGGGTATTGCGTGTAAAACGTTAAGTAGATACAGTTAGTGGTCGGTCGATTACAGCCACACGCGGAGGAAACACCCTCGCTTTGAAGACGCAGGTAACAGTATTACAATCGGCTAATTGTCGGAACATTGTTGACAGTTATAAGCGGGTTTATTCGACACTCGAGACCACTGAAGTGTCATCTACTTGTCGATAATGGTATTATATATCATCCAGCTACCAGCCACTAGTGTACCAAGTTTCGAACCACTGTTTTCAACGTGATTGCTCGTCGGGATCAAAGAGAAATACAACTATTTACATGCACATCTGCACGTGCTTCAAACAGCAAATACAGGTTATTGAATAGATATGATACTCTAGGAAGATCGTTTAGGCTAAATTATTCGGTGCAGTTGTGTTTGAGGACCCTTCTTACGAGTGGTGCCGTGATTGAGCAGGACATCATCCATGTATGCACACGATCACTTCAGTCTGATACGTTTTCCTTGTAACTGTTAAACGTCGAATTAGTTGTCGCCAGGATAGATAACAGTATATTTTCCCGTACAATTATAGACAAGCAATACATCGGTCAGAATATTTAGAATATCCACAACAATCTTTGATGACACCACTATGGTGGTAAAGATGGTATATAAATGAAAATTAGTCATTGTTTCTGGGATGTAAAGGTACGTTTGCAATATTGAGAGTAAATAACAGCCCTTCTTGAAAAGACAACTTAATTTTTTACAATAATTATCTGGCCCATTATCTCACACTTTAAGACCATGAGCATAATTGAATATTTTATCACAAGTTCAGAATTAATCTATTTAGTTACATTTCCGTCATTAATTGCAAGACGTCCACAACGATAGCTGTTCAGACAAACCACACAATCTTGCAGGTTAAGATAAAGGTCACATTTATCCGATGCAGCAAATTGTGCCGTATTCTATGTCAGAGGTACAGGACCTATTTCACACTTTACAGCAATAAAAGAACCTTCTAAGAAAATACATTTCCGCAGTTGTTAACAAAAACTATGTAAGTAAGAAGTGTTTCCACAAAGAATCAGAAATAAGTGTTTTTGTCTCATGAGCCATGTTAAGTTGCTGATCCAGACATTTCTTAAGACTCATGCAACTTCTTCACGGTCATTTATTAGCTGATTGCTAATACGTACGCCTCTAACTATTAGCAAGCTAGCAGAATTATATTCTGTCGCGGAGGTGTGAACCAATTTTTATAAATGCCCCATATAACCAGAGGCGAATCTCTTCGCCCAAATGAGTGGCAATCAAGCTGAGTATGTGTCTGAATACATGCTGTTTTCACGCAGAATAACAAATGTTGTTCTGAAGTAAAGGGTTCTGATAGTAATGGGGCCACATCAAGTGGGACTAAATTATTGTCCATGTAGTTAGGAAGAAACCCACCGCTAGGAACTTGATGTTTCGATTCTGGGAGACAGACAAAATCCGAGTGATACTGAAGACGCTGAATGATGTTATCACTGCGGAGCCAGACCATCACCTCTGAACTATTTTGTCAAGACCTTAAGGTTGTAAAATTGCTGAATAAATGTAAAGAAAGACAGCAAGAGAACACTATGTTCCTCTACGGTAGGCAAGACTTACTCAAGTCTCTGAGGAAATTCTTAGTTTCTAAAGTTTTATTTAAATATTAAGAAATATCATCTTCTCAGAGGCTGCCGTCCTCAGACTGAACTGCGGTGATAAATCTAGGTATTGCATAGGAGGCTGAACGTATGGTAAATACACTCATTTGCGTATAAGCTGGGAGGTCAGGGGGGGGGGG
>JAUELE010224229.1:0-12625 GCA_031471655.1 Diodora aspera | reverse complement strand
GACTGGGGTAATAATTTGTAGCGCCTTGAGCATGTACAAGTACATGGATATGTGCGCATTATAAGTACTCATTATTAAGCGATATCGGCCGATAGTTTCCTGGATTAGTTGCATCCCGACCAGGTTTAGAAATCAAGACTATTGTAGCTTTACATCAGGAGTCTGGAAATGCACCCGTGGTCCAGATATTATCGAAAATACCAAGCAAAACATGAAGACATGATGAAGGTACATGTTTTAATGGCTTCATACCATCAGGACCAACAGCTGTGTCAGGGACCTTGTCCAGAGCATTGAGTTCAGGCATGGAAAATTCTTCATTATACCGTTCACTATTTTCAGCAGAAAAGTTAATATTCTGCCGTTCTTGCTTTTTCTGATATTTTTGAAATTCATGAACATAATAAGAAGATGAAGAATGTTTAGCAAGAGTTTCAGCAATTTTATTTGAAATTGATAATTTGTCTACAAAAACTTCATCACCAACCTGTAGGTGTTCGACAGTGGCTCTGACTTTTTACATTTTATTTTTGCAATCATGTTCCACATTGCGGACATACATGTAGGAGTCCTATTATTGAGTTTGTATACATAGTTTCGCCAAGACTGACGTTTAGATGTCTTTAAACCCCGTCGGATCTTGGCTGCTGGGCACTGAAATTTATTTAAATTTCCCGTCGTAGGATGTTTCCGGAAACGTTTCTCAGCCTTTCTTCTTTCGCTTTTAGCTGTTTTTTACAGGGTTTTCAAATGCGTGGGATTGCAGACGTCTTAGGGATGGTTCTATTTGCAATAGAAATAAGTTTATGAGTGAAGCTTCTTGAACCAGTTCTGAATTTAATTCAGATTAACACAAACCTTCAAAAGAAGTCCATAGGAGGCCATACTTGCCTACCAACATGGCTGTCGGACTGATTCGGCCACAACAACAAGTGGAGGCGTACAGTACCAAGAGGTTGAAACTGTGAGATTGGCCCATGAGCCACCGCTTTCTAGGACATGACTGGCATGCCAGATTATTTAATAAAGGCCATATCAAGACTTGATATAATAAAGGCCATATCAAGCCGTTAATAACCAAGCCGGGCCCACCTGGCTGCCCATCTGGGAGAAGTCCGGGTCAACGTGGTGTGTTGATCCAAACAATAAATAAGGGAATCTCAACCACCAGAAACCCTTCTTCACCGACATAATGTCGCAGCCCACGGCAAACAAGCTGCCTCATTTTAGTCGCCTCTTTCGACAAGCATGAGGATACTGGGGTCCTATTCTATCGTGTCACACTTTAAAGACACGAGTGACACGCCCCGGAAACCCCACGGGGCGTGACAACACTGCGAAGGTCTAGTTTTGACCAATCATGATAGCAGCAGTGTTATTTCTGTCATGTCGACCAATCGTGACCACACCGATGGGCATTAATGTTTGACAAATCGTGACAGCACCAGTGATATGTTGTTGTTGGTCAATCGTGAGAAAACTGGTTGGCTTTACTAAACACTGGTGGGCTTTACTTTCAACCAATCATGACAACACTGGTGGGCTTTAATTACTGTCGACCAATCATGACAACACTGGTGGGCTTTACTGTCGACCAATCATGACAACACTGGTTCCTTTAAGTGCCGACCAGTCATGACAACACTGGCTAATTTTAGTGTCGACCAATCGTGTCAACACTGGTTGGTTTTAGTGCCGACCAGTCATGACAACACTTGCTGATTTTAGTGTCGACAAATCGGGACAACGCCGAGGGGCTTTAAACGTTTGACCACTCGAACATCTGTGGTATTTCGGTGACGAAAGAACGTGAAAGCACTGGTGGAATTTAAAGTCCATAAATTGTGGGGTTAAGTATCGGCTAATCGCGACAACACCGATGAACATTAATGTTTGACGAATCTTGACAATACCGATGGGCTTTACAGTTTGACCCCTCGTTTGGGCACCTGTTGATGCTCGGTATCAATAAAACGTGAAAATACTGGTGGGATTGAATGTCATGAGAACACTGGTTGGATTTTGTGTCGACCAATCGTGACAAGACCGATATACATTAATGTTTGATAACTCGTGACATTACCGATGAGCATTAAAGTTGGACCACTCATGACAACACCTGTGATATTTCGGTATCAACAAAACGCGAAAACATTGGTGAGATTTAAGGTCGACCAATTGTGACAAAACTGCTGGGGATTAATGTTTGTCAAATCGTGGCAACAGTGGGCTTGAGTGTCGACATAGCTTAACACCGATAGGCCAAATTGTGACAACACCCGTGGGTTTTAATGTCCACCAATAGCGACCACACCGATTGGCTATAGTCTCAACCAGTTACAAGGGGTAAAACGTCGTTGGAATTTAGATATTATTTTTGACGTTTTCGTGCAAAATGTCCAGTTTAAAGTGGTTTGTTAATTGCATTCATTTATAATTTACTTAATAAGTTAGTAGCACACATCTTTCTTGCATAAACCTATGACTGAGGTCTCAAGTATTCTTAGAACTGACGTCAGCAATCTGTGCAGGTATTAACATTTGTAAGCACCGAAACAACATGAACAACATCAGTTAAACAAACAGACCCATCCGCTCATTCCCCCAAATACTTACACAGAGAACATACATCATTAACGAAATGACCATTGTAACCTGAACTGACTCTTCATGCAATTTAATGAAATGGTCCTTGTTTCTTCCCCGGTCCCCGGTCCTATTTACTGATCCTAACCATAAAAGGAACAATGTAACCCAACTTATATTTCAATCAACCCTTCAGCTGTAACCTGCTTAGTGTCAACCTCGTTTTCCTCAAGGTGTTAACCCAGCTGGAATCCGTATAATCAATAAATTAAACCTTTCTCTTCAGACGAAAAACGTGACGTCCCGAACGATTAATCAGCCTTTCCGTGTGGTGTTTCGTTGTTTAGTCGTTGACATCCCCCAATATTTTGTGTGCATCTATTTCATGAGAAATGATAGTCGGTCTTTTGTTCCAAACAAGCTTTTAAGGTGAAACCTATGTGCCATATAAAGATAGGTTTGTGTGAAAGTGTCACGTTCGGTTAGCATTTTGTCAAAATGATCTTGGTTGGTTACCCCAATGTGGTAATGACAAAAGACAAACAAGGACCTTCACTGGGTCGTGTATTCCAAGAGTTTGAACGTGGCAAAACTTAGCCAGGGCTCGTGTCGGCACTTAAAATAGTTAAATGTTTCTCATAATTATAGAGACGATGAGCAATCTGATAATCTCATAACATGCTTTTATATTTTGATAAGTGTGATTGCAAAAATGATGCCTCTTCCTTCCTCTGTGTGTTATGTTCCTATGGTTTTGAAATTGCTTGGTTAAACCAAAGTGTTGGAGATAAAGTTGTATTTATGGACATTTTTGAAGTACTGTAGTCAATTTATTCTATTGGTCTTAGGAGTTGCAATATTACAAACAGCTCAATATATAGTTTGTACAAGGAATAAAAAAAACCCTTCTTGAACCGGAGAAATATCTTTCATTTGTAATAGAGAAAAAATTATCGTAATATATTGATTAGACAGCGGGATTACTGAGATTGAAAGGTAATACATGTAGATGGTAAGGTATAGATATTAAGTTATTATGCATGTGATATTAATTATTTCCTTTTTGTGAATATACCATAGAAGATGAATATCTCTTTACACTTATTTTCTTTGTCGAGATATGATTGAACCCGTAACGCTTGTACCAACCCATCTATGCATAAATTTAAAATGTTTTATCAACAAACAGTGAGTCTCTTCTACAAAGATTATGTAAATATATTTACTTCACCTACACAAGAAGAAACTCGTGTATTTAGCAACTGTGGTGTTTATACCTTTATGTGCCAAAGATTACTGTAACATATGTATAAATTACATTTTCTTACTCTTGTATATGAGACAGTGGTTTTACTACAATAAAGAGTTTTAGCTTGACTTGACTTTGACTGGGAAACTCTATCAATATTGTATTGCCCATCTAACCACAGATCACGTTGCAGACCAAACACTGCTGTGTATAGGCTTGCAGTTCTGACTGGGCATCTCTACCAGGATGTTATTTTTCCATCTAGCCACAGATCATGTTGCAGACCAAACACTTCTATCTGTAGGCTGACAATTCTGATTGGAAAACTCCCCCAGGATGTTATTGTTCATTTTAAGTGCCACCTATTTGACGAAGGATGGAATATATCTGCAATTATCTTCTGTTATTGATGTTTACTAATTGGACATCTGAAAATGTCAGAGCTCTTCTGTACACATAATGATAATATCGGAGACAGAAGTTTCGAGACTAATGTCCGAAGTAAATCAGTCTATCTAATATTGCATCATGACATCAAGGGGGTGGAGGTTTGGCTTCCTTTTCCTTAATGTCATCACGTATTATAGTTTTGTCATGTGTTTATCTCTTTCACTAGAGTGCTTTATGGACTGAATGACCGCACGACCATCGAAGGCCGGTGTAAACTGGAACATATACCTTGCATTAATCAAGAATGATGACGTCGTGACTTCTGCTGGGAAGTCTCCTGAGGTTTATTCGAACTGAAGAATAATGGATAGATGTGCTTAGACGAGCTGATGCGGTGAAACCTGTTAGCTACGGCTGGTCTTGATAAGGCAAGAGTGACATGGTAATGCAACCCTCAAATTCAGATTGGCAACTGTATAAGATATGACGGTGTCCTTCCGGTAGTTTGTTGGTAGATGCCAGATGCTTTAAAGCAACGGTTACCTGTCGCTTCCTCCCCTAGCTATGCATGATGGTACAATACTTTCCTTGGTCAGTGATTGTGGCAGATAGTGAATGTGCCCCTATAGTATACTGGATTGTATCTGGTGATAAAGTTGGGACTGTGTTGAATTTCTGCTTAAAGGACTATGTAGGTTGTCATACATTTGGTCAGGGTAGATGATGCCTGTCTTGGGAGGGTTTGTGCTGATGTGTACGTATTTTTAAATTCTTATACCCTAATGCTTCTGTTCTTAGCATCTGGGGAGGCAAAGGGGGAAGTTATCGTCAACCCTTTTGGGATGCACTTCTGAGATATCCAGTCTCCTCGATTGTCTCGTTTTTATCTTGGATTCTCTCCTTTAACTTTTGGCTCGCTTTATTCTTCACTACACCCACTAACACACTGAAATATATTGGTATCATGATACCACGTTGATCATGTGAAACCAATTTGGACATTAAAATGTATTTTCGGACAATAAATTGTTCTTATAGAGTCTTGAATCCAGAAACTAACTTCAATATCTCACATACGGATCCGGATGTACCCAGATGAGGTGTTACGCTTTCTCCCGTAACACCATCTCATATTATGCTCCTTCGTAACCGCTTTATGTATGGTAAATGACTATTCTTGTTAATAAAGGCAAGGTCTTGTGACTGAAAAGTCCTTCAGTAAACAAAATAAATATAATCGTGAATCAATAATAATTAGCTATTCGGTGTTCATTTCCTGGCATGATCCTTTATTCAGAATGAGGTTTGATGTTGCAAAAACAGATGCGTGTTTGAGGGAAAGTGTGTGCAAAAGGAAGTAATTACAGCTGTGTTCTCATCGGTAACGACATCGAGCATTCTGCTGTAGAGTGTCGCGAACCACCGGAAATGGGACCCGTTAACCTGCATGCTGGGAAATGTCAATTTCCATGAATGTCCCATTTGAGGCCCGAAGACACGCCATTACTTCATTTGCGTCGATTGTTTCAGAAGCGCACGAAGGCCAATAATGCTGTCAACAGCTGAGCTCACCAAACATCGTCCATTTGTGCCTCAGGAAGATGAAGTAAACAGACGTCGCGGATCATTTGAAACCACGGAAGACACATGATATTTTGTTAGGAACGTCCGTAAACACTTTTATGTCTCTTAAGGAATCCCGTTAGTTCATTCTTGCCAATGAACCTAGTTTTTCATTTGCATTTTTGGTACACAGAGTCGCATGATCTGACAGGTCAACCCTCGTGGAGTCTCCAATTCCTCACATGAAGGATTATATTGATGTCGAGTTGATTTCATTCGTCTAAATGCTTTCTGAGACTGGAAGCTGCAGATAGTGGATCATTTGTGGGATCTATCACAATGTCCTGAAGCATTTTACTATCTGATTTTCTTCTGTATCCCGTTGAACCAGGCGAAGAATGTGGACACCTTGTTCTCTCGGTAATATTTAACATTACATAAATATGAAATACAAAAGAAAATAATGACGAAAAATAATGTTAAAACGTTAAGACTCTCAAAATGAAGCACATTCATAGGTATTTTTTACCTTGTGTGCACAAACATTAAAAAAACTAAAGTAGATTTCTTTTTCCCTTGTCATCTTCAATTGTTCAACATGAGGATGTTAAACAATTTAAAATGGCTGCAATCGTGAAATCGGTCGCCAACAATGCGCCAAGATGCAACCAATGACCGACCAAGGACTTGGAGTCGCTAACAAATTAAGAATGGTTAGTTTCTGCAACTTCGCAAGCCACTGAAATTTGCAATTGCATACATCCGAAACGATTTTAAATTAGAGCAACAAGCAATTCAAAAATTGCCAGTCCACGCTGGTCGTAACTTAACAAAAAGGAGAATCACGTATCGCCAGTAATCATATACACCGCCACCCAGCAATACCAACCTCAAGCGGTAGACACTGTCGACACAACACTTTACTTCGGGAGGCGACTGGCACACACCGAAAGACCCAATAGAATAACATCAATCTCACCTGCGCATAAGCAACATTTGATAAGCACTAAAGGGGGATGAATTTGTTTGGAAAAACAACACTTGATCCTGATACATAACAAGCTGTACTGGCGCATTTATATAATTGAAACCTCCGTGGGAACAAATTTATACCTCATTTGTACCCCGCGAACTAGCTTCATTTCAAGAGACTTCTAAGATGATATATACAAATGTACATCAGATTTGATACAGCTCTCTCGAAATACAACCAACACAACTGATAATACTTGTCTCTTAAAATGTGTGGTATTGCTCAAGTTGGTCCACAAATTGTGTAATGATTTTCGAAGGCGCCACATTAAATAACCTTAATTACAGCAGCCCAGTGACATTCCTGGAGGCTTGCAGTCGAGTATTTTGTTCAGTTAAGACCTCACTGCCATTGTCGATATGAAGATTTACTAATAATGCCATCTAAGTTGCTTATCAAGAAAGAGCAAAATGTTTAGACATGCTGAGTTAAGTGGCTTCCTTTCGTAAGGCTTTGTGAGGCGAAGAAATTATGTTTTTACACCTAAAGCCGTGAATTGTGCATGTGTGTATTTCTGGCCCATGGTGTGTATTGGTTTCTAGAAAGCTGACTGCTTTTATCGGCTTAGACTGTTACGATAGGACATGATAGAAATATATTGACTGTAATCTGCAGTACGACTGTCGAGCGCATTCTGGTATTATATGATGAAAAGCTATATTTTGCTTCGATATCTTGCGAATGGTTGATTAACCTGTTTCTTGGGTTTGTACTGTAGCTACGGCATACGTCATTATCATTGCCTGGGCTCTCTGGGAGTATATGCAGTTCAGAGAGAGATCCAGATAATAAGAAACAGGGGGAAAACATTTAATGGTAAAATCAGCTTTGTACCAGCATTAGCTTACTGAGGTTCTTTTTAAGCTACGTCACATCACAACCCGGATGTCCCAAGAGGTTCACTGAAATAAATGCAGTATTTCAGTACTGTATGTATGAAATATATTGAATTGTAACGTTAATACCAACGCTCTTCATTTATATCAGCACGATATTATTTCTCTCACCGGATGTATAGGAGGAAGTCCAGTTCCAGGTATAATAGAGACAGCAAGCAGGGAGTTAAAACTTACGACATATTACACGGGACACACTCACTAATTACCTTACTATCCTAATTTTCTGATAAATACAATCATGACACATTCGAATTTATGTTATGGAGGAAACATCTCATGCACCTGTCGAAGCAAGACCGACCTCAATCTAGCCCAACGCGACTACTTCAGGAAAGATAACTCTGAATTGTTGCTGCTGGTATTAAATATATATTTTTGAAATTATGTTATACCCCACAAATCATAAAATTACAGACATAACAGATAAATGCATTTGTGTTACATACATAACAGATAAATACATTTGTGTTACAGACATCACAGATATATGCATTTGTGTTACAGACATAACCTTTTAAATACATTTGTGTTACAGACACAACAGATAAATACATTCGTGTTACAGACATGACAGATAAATACATTCGTGTTACAGACATAACAGATAAATGCATTTGTGCTACAGACATAACAGATAAATGTATTTGTGTTACAGACATAACAGATAAATGCGTTTGTATTACAGACATAACAGATAAATATATTTGTGTTACAGACATAACAGATAAATACATTTGTGTTACAGTCATAACATATACAAGCATTTGTGTTACAGACATAACAGATGAATGCATTTGTGTTACAGACATGACAGATAAATACATTTGTGTTACAGACATAACAGACAAATACATTTGTGTTACAGACATAACAGATACATGCATTTGTGTTACAGACATGACAGATAAATGCATTTGTTTTACAGGCATAACAGATAAATGCATTGGTGTTACAGACATGACAGATAAATGCATTTGTGTTACAGACATAACAGACGAATACATTTGTGCTACAGGCATAACAGATACATGCATTTGTGTTACAGACATGACAGATTAATACATTTGTTTTACAGACATAACAGACAAATACATTTGTGTTACAGACATTACAGATAAACGCATTTGTGTTACAGACATAACAGATAAATACATGTGTGTCATAAATATATCATAAATGATCATATACAATAAAAAAAAAAAACACTTTCAATGGAACTATTTGGTCGTTTCACTTCCGAACGTACGCCACGAATTTGCTTGGTAACACTCGGCTAAATCCGTTATGAAAGGCCTGTATGAATTCGGACCGCACCGCCCTGCGAACTTTTCTCTCATGACCGCTCAGCAGCCACATACGAGTTCTCTTCCCTGTGGCCGAAAGAGACGAGTAGCTACGAATGTTGATAGATCCTGTGAAGCAACATTATCGATTATTATATTGTTAAATAGCATAGTGCTTCACAAAGGGCTTTATGTTTCGGCTATAATACGTTAAGCGTACCAACATAAAGATGGATGATATAATATGATATTTAATGCATATTTGTTCGCATTAATCGTTCGGAGTAGAGATATATTTTGCGGCTACTTTGCCGTGATTTCTGGTGCACATGTGTTTTACGGTTTTTCGGGATTTCGCGTGCAATAGTTTGGCCGGCACTACAGCATTCCTTATTTGAAAATGAAGGCTTTAAAATCGAAATGTGGAGGTAATTATCTGCTTAATAGTTTCGTTTGAGTTTTTGGTTTGGGTTCGGGGTAGTTAAAAGTTTGAACTGCGCATACTCCTGGAAGTCATTGTAAAATAGCAATAACAAATAGGAACCAGTTCACGGTGAACTATACACTGCCTCAATCTTGTGAACAATCTGAATAATGATGTCCCAGTAATATTGAAATAGTTCACGTGTATTTGACAATAATTATTATTCCTGTTGTAACGCGATGTCGATACCGTTTCGTTGTGTGACTTGGAAATGCATGTTTACATTTTACTATTGTTTGATGATGGAAAAGTCGCTAACATAAATATACACAAATGAGAAACATTTTTAAACGTTATAAACATGAGGTATACCTTGATTTCGCCTTTGAAGAGTTTTCTCTATAATATCTCAAAATATTCAAACTCACTTTACGGCTCGCTGGCCATGACCTTCTTGCACTCATACAAGATCAATAGTGAATGAAATTGCATTGAAGAGAAAATAAACACGTAACTTTCAATTCCATTACTCTCTTGACATTTAACTGAAGTTTCAAACAAAGGAGCATTTTCCGCTTCAGAACAACCAGGGGTCAAGAAAAGTGACTGACGTTTCAATTTCCAACTTGTCATGACGGTTACTCGTTGAACGCACTGTTGTCAAAGATCGATGATAAGTTAATGATGTTGAACAACTAAAACTGTGTTGTGTTTACCAGACAACTAACACAACAATAAGTTTAATATAAACCAATCTAGATGGAGTATTGGTTCAGCTTAACACTATTTCGTTTATTGTCTCCGTTCATTGCATGAGCTACTGTCTCCTTAAAGATAAATTTCAATGTTTCAAATGTGCAAACATCATGTTCGGTAGTTCAATAGTCCAGAGAACTAGAAAACACTAAGACATGATACATGTATACCACCACAATGCGTGTGATCTAGGTATGAGACTGTTATTTTTGTACTCTCTAACCCACTCGACTCAAACACTATGTTTACGACGTCTAAAGCCTGTATCGATGTCACGTTCAGCGGGCTACTTTTGAAAAGGATAATTCAAAATATTCTTTACTTCGAAATTACTCGCCAGCTTGAACAGAATATTTATCTACGCCAGATCTCCAACGGCCTTTAATTATAACTTCAAACAATTTTCAACTGATTCAACTGTTTTTCTCTAAAAATATTGTAACAAGTAGTAAATACGAAAATAGCTTGATATCAATTTTATAGAAATTCTGTAATGTGATAATGATTTTGCATAGTAAAACTTTTGGACTTGATTACTTCCAATACTACGGTTTAGTCGTGGCTGACGTCCGGTCAGGGCGCACGGATCTCGGTTCGAGTCTTTTGGGCCCATATGCATGAGAAGGAAGTAAGCGTCTACTTCGGAAGTAACGTTAACTAGCTACTTTGGAAGTTACTTGCTACTTTGGAACTAACTTGCTACTTCGGTATGCACGAGACCGGAGTAACGCTCACTTCGGAAGAAGCGCCGTAGTAGATCTAAGTGATTTGCCGGACTACTTACGAAATAGTTACTTCCGAAGTAGCGCTTACTTTCTTTCTCATGCATACGAGCCCTGGACGGCGACGGGAAGAGACGAAGTAGATACGAATGTTTTTATTTCACACTACCCTGATTTAGACAGTCTGAACACTACACTCCAATCAAGCGACTGTCATGTCTGGATTCTTGTTCAGCTCGATTCGAAGCAAAGAAGCATTCTTCCTAGTCACCCCACAATAGGCATACAACAAATAACACAACTCATTTAGGATGGTTTGTAATTAATTAGATGGAAAGTAGCAACATTGTTTCCGCAAATATTGCTTTGGGCAAAAAGATAACATCTTCTCAAACATAAAAGTGAATAAGTTAATACTTATTATTATTTTTGAAATACAATTTTCATCAAATTTGCTTATTTGTTGATAGCATATGATATAATCTAACATGTGTCAACTGAACTGCTAATTGGGACATAGATATAAAACGGGTTGAGCGCGGATTGGCATTGATTGCACGTGCAACATATGAAAGTCGTGACGATTAACGTTGCACTGTGTAGAGCTTGGTTTCCATACACCCGCAACTGCCGTGGGCCCTAAGCCGTAACTATGGTAACGAGAGCTGTCGGTAGTCTCAAGTAATATGGAAAAATATCGTTACGGGCCCTAACAGCGGTGCCGAGAAAGTTGTCTTGAGTTCAACTCTATTGGTTTCCATATACCCGTAACCCGTAAGCCGGGTATCTGTTTCCATATGTTCAATTGCCGGCGGTACGTGTAGCTAGTCATAACAATTATTTACTGTAATCAAAACAAACATGACAAGGTAAAATACACGGCTCAAGCACGGAAAATTTACCGCCAGTGATTTTGCTGGTTCGCTCACATCACGTGACATACCATAACAGCCCGTAAGTGCCTGGAGTATACTGACTGGCCATCCAATACCAAAACTTTCATCACTGCTCTGTACTTTGTTTTGTTCATTTTGTCATCACGATAGGGATAAGAGTAGTCATATATGACTGTACAGCAAAAGCAAACTAATGGTGTAATTGTTTTGATATTTTTGTAACGATATCCAATTACATAGTTGATTATTCCCTGAAGTGGATTCAAGCATAAAGCCATCTTATATATGTTAGGCTTTTTGACACCCCCTCTTATCAAAGTTATGTTGGGTTGATAAATTGGAAATTTTCAGAAAAATCAAGTCAGGCGTGCCATTGTCAAACTGCACTCAGAAAATAATTTCCTGTCTCTTAGAGTAGTAAAGAAATGCCTTTAAACTGAACATGACTTCAGTGCAACAATGTACAGACTTTGAAAGCTTTTACAGACATGTGGCTACACATGCCGAGAGATAACAGGACTGTGTTATGTGAACGATCTGACATTGGTCGTCTCAGAAATTGTTATCTTCGCACCGTCAAGATGAAACGTGAGGCGGGATATGAACCTATATTTCTAGACGAGACATGGGTGAAAGTCTCTTACACAGCAAGTAGTAAGTGGGTACCCAGAAGGGATAGTAAGGAGTCAGAGAGAAAGATACCAGTGTATACTGAAACACAATGAAAACGCAACAGCTAAAATTTGGATTAAAAATTAAATCTTATTGATAGGGACCAAAACATTAATGAAAATAATCACCGTAGTACCTCGGCGACGGGAATC
>JAUELE010224228.1:0-21543 GCA_031471655.1 Diodora aspera | reverse complement strand
GGTTAATAATGTCTTGAAAGGCACGCCCCCCCCCCCCCCCCCGAGCCCATATATATAATAATAATAAAAGACAGGTTGTGATAACTATTGTGACTCGATAATTCAAGAAAGCATTTGGTTGTATTCGAAATACTTTCAAATGTAGACGCAGGGCAGAACTATAATGTTTATTCTTAAGAGTACAAATAATTTGCTTTGTTTTCTAATTTGATTTTTGTTTTACTTTTCGTTAAATTTTTAAATAATAATTGTAAAGTGTAGAACGCTGATTCGGCTTTCACAGTAAGATTATTATGTAAAATGGTTTTGTTTCTTTCTCTTTATTCATTTTTTATTATTCGTATTTCTGTTTTAGTTATCCCATTTTGTCGGAATGATGTTAATATATTATGTTCATTTTAACTTTCTTATAGGACTCATAGGGTTCTATTTGAAATAACAATTAACCATTAAAATTGCATGATCGTGTCGTCATTGTTTTTGTATGACACAAGTTCTATTCATGTATCACTAGGAGAGTCAAAGAAGACAATATAACTGCACTGAGAGCCCCGTGGCTTCAAGACAAATCTATAGAACTGCACGTAATTCACTGCTTCATAGACACGCTAGAGTGACATGCTGAAGCATATGATGGAGCTAGTCGTGTGGAAAGTAGTTTCTCAATTGTGTACATTACTATTAATAAGTTTTGTCCAGTGTGCAGAGGTAAGAAAAGATTAAAGCATGCACAAACACATCGGATTAGTGATGAACGGACAGATCGAGGGTTTGTAGCCGACCATGACTGATTGCCTACAATCTGTAGCTTATTTTCCTACAATCCATGACTTATTTTACAATAGTTTATGACATATTTGCCTACCTTTTCCAATTTATTTTCCTAAATCTGTGACTTATTTGGTTACAATCTATGTCTTATTTTTCTAAAGCTTATGACTTATTTTCCAACATGTGTTTTACTTATTTTCCTAAAGTTTAAGCCTTACTTTCCTACGGTTTAAGACTTATTGGATTACAGTTTGTGACTTATTTTTATATAATTTATGACATATTTTCCTACGTTTTGTGACTTATTTTTATATAGTTTATGACTTATTTTCCCACAATTTGTGAGTAATAAGAATGATAACTATTTATATAGCGCTAATTAAATGTGCTACAGGTTATTGTTTACATTTCTACAGGCTGACACTTAATTGCTCCCCCCCCCCCCATCCCAAACATGTATTCATTTTGAGTGCTTGCGTTAGTGAGTAACTGGGTGAGAGACTTTTCAGAACTGTTTTAGACAGAAAGGTGAACTTACATTTTGGTATTCACGTATCTCAGACTGCATCTTCTAAATGAAATTTACCAGCAAGTAAATGAGATCGGTGAAACAATAGTGAATTGTATAACCTTATCCTTTAAGGAGTAACTCGCTGTCTTCTAAGAAAAGCTTGTACAAATCTTTATGTGCGTGTCCAATCCCTGAAACTCTTTCACGAAATCATATTGTTTCAAGGCACAATAGTAGTTTCAAGGGTACACTTTGTGAACTGTTGAGCTGTCAACAATGTGTATTTTGTACCAGCACGTAAAGATTGGTTTCGACTTTCTTTTTTCCAACATGCTTAATTACCTTTCTTTGATTTTTGGGGTGTTATTTCATAGTTTCGTCTTTTGTTATATGTGGTTTATATACCACGTGCCGCAGCCATTTCTATTTCTATTTTATATACATGGTTAGCCTCTAGCAACCTAGATTTGCCAATATAATAAGTAACAGTTAGTGAATTTAATGTAGATTTAATTTGCATAAAATTTATTGACTGGTTTTGACACATGGAGACTGTCTCGTAAACGGAAGGTATCCGTGCGCAAGTATAGTCACTTGCATACCTGCAAGACTGGTGTAGGCTATTGAAGATGCTTGCGCTCTTTCTAACGTGCAGAAAAATGTCTTATACCAATTAAAGAGTGCGCGCTCCTAGCAACTGACAGAGCGTTTAATAAATATAAATTCTTTATCGAATGGAGATACGCTGCATCCTCGTTGTTCATTGGTGCCAGCGCAACCAACTACGACATGCTTCACCCTGATTGGCTGAACCGCGACGCTTCTGTAACTCACCACGTGGGACCTGTTTGTTGTGGTGATTTCTCAGTGCACACACTTGAACAATTTAAACAAGTTTTTTTTTATTTCACGAACGCTTTCTACAAACGCGCATTTCTTCAAGCATTCATATTCCCCACTTAGAATAATATTCGCGCCAAATACCCGGCGGCAATGAATGATTATGACCAATCAAAATGAGTTTGTCAATGGGACCGCGCGCATCTCAGGTAAATGACAGGTGAGGAAGGTTGCATTAGGCGACAGGTGGAAAGGGGATCCGGCGATATACAGCGTTGATCCTCTTCTATACACAGTAGGTAGGTGCGCATATACTAGTATACATTTCCGCCTTTCTCGTCTTAACTTGTCGTCGGTTTCCGTGACATCTCTCTACCTTCAACTGTCTCTCGAGTTATGTAAAATTACTTTCAATATGTTTTAATGATAGGCTACGTTTGTGATGCGGAAAGCTAAAGGTGACAGAGGAAATCAGTAGATAATTTTATTCTTCCCATAAAATGCAGCCGACATTATATATATATTGATATAGCGGCAATTTTAATAGTCAGTTTAAGTTTATGGTTTCCTGTTTTTAGTTGAAGTTGTTTGGTATAAAACAAGTTAGGGAATCATGTACGACTCGAACCGCGAGTCGCTAAATAAATTTACAGGTGATGTGAAAACACTTACAGAATCGTTTCAATGCTTCTAAATTTCATGTTTTACTGTGAAATTATTTATTTAATTATTTCAGTAAATTAAGCTGATACATTTTACATTTGCTTGAAATTAATATTTAAAACGTGCTATATTTGCCAAGACTTCCAAATTAAAAAAAATAATTTCTACATATATCTCAAACGTTATAGGCCTGTGTAAGATATTCATCACAACACACAGTCATAAACCAAGATCTCGTTAGAAGACAAGATGCACAATATTAATACAGAAAGGGGTGTGCTGCAATATGTTTCCGTTTTCGTTTGAGTGCAACCCACACCCAACAAAGTTTCGCCACAAATTTGTCACAAATGTCCATATTTCGCGAGAGACAGCCTCGGGCGGGAAGGTTTCTGTCAGAACACGAACGCCATCGTTTCATCGAGGTGGAGGCATACATGTATCTAGCTCACCACACCGCGTGTTTTAAACTTGCCGAGCATGGAGACTGATAGAGCATGTTTGAAATTTTCCAATGCTCAGCTATTCTGTCACACTGGTAAATTATAAATATAACGCACTAGGTTACATCAATTCGTGAGAAAACATTGTTCATGTAAGACATAGATTGCATGATAGCTCGTTACCACTCACACCACATATGTGCGTCACATTTAAATGGACGTCATATACGTGAATATATAATTATAAACCACCCCCGTGAGAACATAGCCGGGAACACAGTGACATACAAAGGGGATTTTATAAATATAATGATCAAGTGAAAATAGAATAAAATGTTTTGATTATATAAATGATTATTAACAATTAATTGTCTGTAATTTTGTAAATAACAGGTTTTTGTAATGTAGGGCGTTTCATTCAGTTTAGTCCGACATTACTAGGATTTGAAAGATGGTATAGGGCGGTGAAGTGTGTGACGTTATCTCCCCTTGATCTTTCAACCCACAAAGAAAATTTATCTCCTGAGTAAGGGGTGTGGCACTTTGCATGTCGAAACCAGCCTTTCATTCTGTTCTCACTTCATATTTTAAGACCGTATTATACCATGAAGATTATCTTTACCCAGTGTTCATATTTTACACTTGTATTTTTCTTCATTTCACAAAACGTGTCTTTATATTTTATAATGATTTAATTATTCAATTAATCTTAAATAATTTTAATTCGAAGAGACAACTTGGTGAAGTTTTCAATCACAGGCTTCTGCGGTGTCTGGGTTGAAGAGTCACTTTAAACTTAATTTGTCCTCGGGAAAGATTTGTAAGATCTGTCTGTACGCGCATCCTATACTGACACGATTTACTGGTGGTACGATGTATCTCAGTCAACTACAGGTCACGAAAATGTGGTACAGCCTGGTGACGTGTCACTCGTATTGATATAGACAGCGTACACATGGACCATGTCCATTTCACCTGTCGATTGTTTTACATTCTTACCAACGTCACGATTTATAGGGAGACGTCGTGGTATTATCAACTGTATTTAAATAAATAGAATTGTCGTGGCAATTAAAAAAAATGGATAGATCTACTTCCAATAGACATTTTTGATCACATATGCCCGCTCGATTTGGAGTTGCTAGTTATAAATATTGACTAGATTTTGAGTAATGTTGGTCAAACATATTGTATATATTCTAAGTTGTTTTGCATGCCTAGTTTAAATTCCGGATTAAGTTTGTAATTCGTGACTGAATAATTAGTTAAACGTTAAATTGCATCAGAGTGTTGAAGGGGAATATAAGAAAAAAAATTAAACTTGGCGTACATAAAGTCCGGATAAAGGATATCTAGTGACTGATTCACATTGTGACGGTGACGTATGTCAGTTAGGAGAGATATTCTGTCAAATAGATTGACTGAAAACATCTTTAAACACTATCTAGTACGATTATTATATATTTAAAACTGTCCAAGACTCTTAGTCGTCTTCAGAAATTCCCCGATGGGCATGTTTGTTGAAAACGGGAGCCTATCTAGTAGGATTACATAAATGTAGATAATCAAAAGGGTTGATTAAAAACATCTTTACACACTACCTATCACGATTATATATATTTCAGCATTTTACATGCTCATTGATTGCCTTCAGAGTTGTGTCTTGACTAAGGATGACCTATGCTCAAATTTTCAGAATGTTAAAATTTAGTTCATATTTAAAACCACTACATTAATTTACACATTCAACTCTTACATGACTTAAGTGTCTAACAGAAATGTGTATGTTTGTGTGCTTAAACCGGCACTAGCAAGTAGTGGTTGTGACAGGAGACCTGCTGCTCTCACTCAAGCGCTGAGTTTGTGCTGGAAAACGGTTAATCACCACACTTAACACATGTGTGAAAATTATAGTCTTTTCACACTTTCAATTACTTTTCACGGTCGACAGAAATTCTGCCGAATGTTTATTTTATGTGCTTACCCATCAATCAATGTCACATGACAATCATGTGATATACATGATCAGTCACTTGCAAATAAATTAACACCAATACGTTTGTGTGCGAGTGTGTAAGTGGGAGTATTAAATAATTTATTTTAATTTATTTAGTTTGTAGAAATTATTAACTCTCTGACAATGTTTTTTTTCTCTTTTCCCTTTTCCTTCTTCTGTCTTTTATTTGAAGATTGGGCCAATCCTTAAAAGGACATTTTTGTTTTCAGGCAAGAGGAGGAAAGCCATTGCAACAGGACGTACCGAAAACAAAGTGGGCGTGGCCAGACGATGAGAGGAGTGAAGGAAATCGTGAAAGTGACACCTTTCAGCCGGAGAAATGTCACGTGGCTAACGAGGAAATCTTCTTTGAACTTTAAAAACCACGACCAGTGTGCTCGAACTCGTTAATGCATTCTTTCCAATTCTTCTGACCAATGACAAATGTAAGCGGCAGACTTCGACCAAAGGTGTGATTTACTGTCATTTAGCACGTGGGGCTCCGCTCCCTTGAAGACGGGGCCACGGAAGGGCGCGTCGGACGAGGCTACACAGGAATTACCTTGTTCAATTACATTTACATATTTTTGTTTGAGGATAAAGAGGTGTTAAACAGAACTATGCACTCAAAACAGGTGCCCTTAAATGAACACGGTCATAAGTTCAGTGTTACAGAACGTGTCCTTTGTCAGTTCTGTCTAACGTTTTCGTTAAAGGAGAGCTACGCTTTTTTAATATTACTACGCCAGACATGTCATATTCATCAATGAACATATTGTAGAAAGCTGTAAACTTGCATGACTGAATTAAGATATTTGTAAATGTTCCTGGATATGTAGTTAAGTTTTTGTAATAGGCCTAATGTTGAAAAACTAAGATATAGCCTAATGCACACTGAAACAACTTCTATAATATTTGTTGAAGTTCAGTATATTTTGTTATGATCTTGTTCCTACATTGATTGAATATGTTACTCATATAGGTATTGAAAAATATGTATAATATAAACATATGTAGACCATAGACTACAAAGGGTCACATCTTAAACGGAGGCAACCGAAGGTAAGTATGAAACGTGAAAGTGATTTTATTTTTTGAATTGTGTCTAAATGTTGAGTCTATCGGTCGCATTCATGAAACCAACGTCTACTCGTCACTTTGTCACGTGGTATGGTTATTTTGTTGCTATGAGCGTGATACTTAATAAAATTTAAGTAGCACATTGATTGCGACTGCCACTGCGACAAGATGGCGTTGTCGACGTTGGTACATGAAGTGCGGCGTTGTCATCATGGTGCACCATATTAGATATTATATTTAGTTGAATTCAGAGTAGAATGCAACTCACCACTCACCAAAACGGCTACATATAGTGTCTGTATGAAATTAACACATTGTATGGATGTAGAACAGGATTTGAATAGAAAACTGGGTGCATATTATATATTAGCATTTAACTGTGTGTACGTTTGCGTATCTGTGTGTTGTTGTGCTTGTGCGTGGGTATATTTTCTCCGTTGTTTGGAGTTAAACAGTGCATTTGCTGCTTTGTTCAGAATTTTAGGCTAATTTTCACGAGCCAGAAAGAGTTATCTCCCATTCTCTGTAGTTGGACGTCCAGCTGTTGAATGTAGGCTATAGGCCTATATTGCACTCGTAAGATAATATTGATTATATTATTGCAGTCCGGGTTAAGGGCCTATTGAATACTTTCACTGGAACCGCGCCTCACAGTTGGATATGTTTCATATCTTGGACACAAGTTACGTTATATAGTAAACTACTAGTAGTAGCCTATTAAAGGTAAACCTTTAAATAGAGAGAATCTGTTTCTGTTTAGATGTAGTTAACGTTGACTGGTCTTGGCTGGTCTTTCTCATGGATAACTATTCCATATGCTTCCAGCGATAACAAAGTAAAAATTCAATTAAGGGCGCTCCTACAAGTTTCTTCACGACATATACTTATTACAATTAAAATTACCAGGTTAAAAGATTAAAAGCACACACTCGAATTGAAAGTCAACAAAACCGAAAGCATCGGAAGTTTTGATTGGCTTGTCTGTTGATTTGCCGACCAATAAATGTTCACGTTACAAATTTGGCCGCCATATTTATTGTTTACGTATATCCAAGGCGCTCAGCTTCAAAACAAAGACCCAGAGGTGGCTTCACTTCAGTAATGCTGCTTGTTATAATTCTTGACACGTGGGCTGTAAATAGATGGCAGCCCGAATATAAAAGAATTGCATTAGACTTTGGAAAAGAGCAGGTTCCTGCACATGAATATGCGTTTGGATTCGCGTGAACATTTGCGAGTGCAGGAAGTTGTCACCCAGTTTACTGTTGATAAACTCGCAATGGCAGAACCGGCAAGAGTGTGTGATATTTCGCAACCTACTGGGCCTCTAGTTAATGGCTGCCAGAATAAAGACAAATTTCCTAAAAGGTCAAAAACATTCGTCATAAATTGGGGCGAACCTCAAAAGCAAACTTCTTCAAACCTTCAAGAAGCATTTTTAAAATTTCGAAAGCACAAAAAGGTAAGAGGATTATCGGATTATCTCTTGTTCAAGTTGTGATTTATTGATTTTACGCGCTTATAAACGTTTTTACACTTTGTATAATTTATGTTTTAGTTATGATTTTCACTGATTTTCCGAACATAAATTTTTTTCTCTTAAGGGATTATAGAACAACAATAGCCGGAATAGGCTGTCAGTGAAGTCATTTAATTAAAGAGATCAACATTTGAAGTGTTTAGCATTGACTGTACTATGTAGATTCTATAGCCTACCAGCCTCGGAAGTGAGAACACAGATATTCAACTAATCCAATTTATTTTCATTGGTAATGGTTTTCTAAACTAATTTCTGCAATCGTCTAAAGATTCTGTGATGTTTACACACAGTGATAAGTCCTGGTAACATTAGTGGTGTTAATTAGATCTAACAGTCTTTTCATGAGAAGCAGGAAGCAGGCCCATTTACCTGCTTACTTAGGAATGTAGGCCTGTTACTTTTTCTGTATTTATCAAAATTAACAAATTCTCAATAGGTTATGATTTGATAATGAACCATGGGCCTGTTACTTATACAGTTAAGCCTGTTACTTAATTGCTTAGTGAAAAGCCTGTCTAACCTACTGATTTGGAGATATTTTATATACCTTTTAAAAAGTAATTCTTTGTTAAATCTAAATGTACAGGTGAATTTGCAGGGTATTTTTTGTTTGGGTTCGCATCGCAATTTGCTAATCAATTTCAGCTGACTGGTAATCAATTTCAGCTGATTGCTAGTCAGTTAGGGATAAAATGATGATCAATTCGCACCAACTGCTAATCGTTTTCGTCCTGAATGCAAAACTGCTAATAAAAGATTTCAAAACAAAAAATAAACCTGATTTGTTAGATTAGGTCAAGTAAAAAATCCCCAAATATATGTGTTCTGGTTGAAAAAGTAGCAACAGTGAAGATTTTCTGCTATAGTCAGATCTTCTACATATGTGGACTTAGGCTTGTTGTCCTGTATTATTTTTATTTATCACCATTCAAAAAATGTTGTGTAATTTGACACTAAAAACTAAATTTAATTAAAAATATTGTTTCATTTATGTTCAATAAAATTTGACTGGATTATTAAGGCCAAATACTAGTACCTTAAAATATTTTATACTTTGATAAAACAGCTCTGTAGTTTTTGTAAAAAATGGAAATGAATGAAAATTTCTTATCTAACAATGTTTCCCGTATATGGAGCCTCGTAAATCTAATCTCTCAGGAATGTGTTGACTTCTTATGAGATGTCATTTGAAGATATATATATCTTATTTATAGCCTCCAATATTGGAATATAAAATCAAATGACTTGCATTGTTGACTTTAACAGCCCATACAAACTCTTTTACCCTTACTTTGTAATTCACGTTTAGTTTGGTTACATTTGTACAATTACAGCGAATGTTAGAAAATAATTGCAATAGATTCTATAAATTATAAATTATTTAAATTCAGTAATTTCAGTAGGAAGTGATATTATTGAAAGACCTGCTTTTTCCTAGAGCTACGTTTCAATGAGGATATGACTTTGAAAGTGAAATGAATTTAATTGAACCTTTTGAAATTAATTCATTCATCGCCAATAGGAAGTGATACTAATTTTAGCACAAGAGTAGAAATTAAAATTTGAATGTTTAAAATCAGCTAAAAGCAATATGTGAAGGTATTTTTCGAAACTTAGAGCCCCAATTTTCTAAGTAACATCTGAAGAAAAGGACAGATTTATATCTTTTCAAAGAACTGACCAGAGGACGCTAGGTGACATGAATGCAGAAAGGTAAATTTGATAAGTCTGATAAGGTGGATTTCTCCATGCCTCTGACAGGCTTTGCTTGTGGCTCTAAGGTGACCTGATTGCTATTGAAAAATATTTTGAATTCATGGCTTATCAAAGTAAAGCAAACAAGGCGATTTGTGTAAATATCTGTGTGTTTGGGGAAGCCCTTGTCAGCCTGATTCATATATTGAACACTTCTCATGTGTGCCTTGTACACAAACTTGCTGGAAAATGGTCGTTATCAAAATCATTCATTTCTACTTTTTTTCTCCTAAAAGCATAATACCTTCCACATTTTACTAGTAATTCATTTGTAACATTAGTGGGTTGCTGCGTTTGGATAAATAATATTTTATGCTTGGATAGAAACAAGTTCAACACTTAATAGATCAGAAAGTATTTTTGGAATGTTTGTTTCATAAAAGGTGAAGTGAATCCACCGTTTTATTAGGTGATCATATTGTTGAATGTGAGGGTTTTATTTGTAATCATAAGGTTAGAATGAGCTGACGTTAACACATGGGGATAATTGAGGATGGCTGTCATGCTGCTACACATGAGAGGAAAATTGAACAAAGTAACCCCTTATACCTGGCCTGTTTATGTGGTTCCCATAGAAACCAGTAGCATCACAGAATCGTTGGAGTAAAGTTTATCATCGTATCCTGGTAACAGTCATTATAAACTGGGACTTTATTGTCAGAATAGGTGAACATCTTGGATCAGTGGGTTGCCATACAGGGAGGAATGTGGTTGGGGGAGGAATCAGAGGGTACTCTGACAAGCACTGGACTGCAGTTTGACTGTGGTCCGTATATAGCGAGGAGAGAGGTTTAACTGTAGGAAGGCAAGAGCTACACTGATAGTTGGGACACAGGCTTTACTACCAGACTAGGTTAGATTAGATGGCAGGCAAATATTGGCGGACAGAGAAGTGTGCTCCGCTAGCTAGCGAGCTGGCTACTGAATCGGTATGACCGCATGATACTGTGACCTTTTGCTACGAGTTTTTACTGATGTGGCAGTCGAGCTAGTGAGGAGTAACATTAAGGCACTGAAGCACATCGCTTGTGAAACAGGTTTTGTATGAAGGGAGGTAGAACTCGTGCAGAGAAGACGGGCTAGGGAAAGGTCAAAGTGGTTGGTGATTGAGCCGCTTGCCAGTCTTTGTCAACATTCGATGGATGAGCTGTGAATAGCTCCCGCTTTCCTTTTCATGTGAGGCCACTGAGTGAATGCTGGTTTGACTAGCTTCGGAAGGTGCGGTTCAATTGGGATTGGTGAAAGGGGACCAGTGTGTGACAGGATTTAAGCATCCACACAATGTTTTGTGGTTAGTCTGCCGTCTGCGTCGGAGTGGGGAGGTCGGGGTGAAGGCAGCGCGTCGCTTCACTGCCTTGTCACTGAATATCATAGGAGATCCAGCTGCTTATACAAACCAGTTTTTAGTTGTAAGGAGAATATCCTTAACTGCCTTGGGTATAAATTCAGGAAGGAGTCCGGATACTCAGAGCCTGCTCGTTATCTTGTTTCGGTCGTTCCCCTGCCTTGTCCTCAATCTTCGTCATGGCTGGTATAGATTGGTATGTGTCTAAAGGATTTTTCTTCTTTTGTGATAGTGTGTGATCACATTGTACAGGAAATATCATTCCGGAGAAGAGCTTTTACAGTGGACAGATTGTTTCAAAATGACTTTGTGCTTCGTCATAGTTGAATGTCTGCGTGGCCTGTAAGCTTTGTTTATGACATTTGATCCTTTGTGCTGTATGTGAAGGTCTGCCTGACACCATCTGTTGAGTTATTCTGAACAGGAATTGTACAATACTAGAACTTTATGTATACCTAGTTTCTAAACCATTTGGACCAGCGATGACTGAATGCTTTGCACTTGTGACTTTCACGCCTAACAGCCGTCTGCACTGCAAAATGACAATGATATAGGAATATGCCTTTTCATCACAGCATCACACCCGGTGAAGCCCGTTGTGGCGAGAATGGTGAGAAATTGTTCGGGTTCTGCTGCCATCTTACCTAACAGCATTAGAATTGTCCCCCCTTCTCTAATACTGTCAGGTAAAGATGTCTTCAGAGCTTGTCTGTCGTCATCGTCTGTCATACCGCCGTCGCCGACTTGTTCAACAATCGTTCTCGGCGTAAACCTCGGGCTCCCAAACTCAGCTCTCTAATCTTTGCTACAAACTTGCAGCAACTTTGCTATGCAGCTTTATCTCTCAGCTTCTCCGTTGTCGGCACTGTCTTCTAAATTCTCTGCACAATTATTGTCAGTATTTCATTGAGCAGGTTTTCAGTCCATTTTCTATTTAATTGCTTTTAGTATAATGTCTAAAAGACAAACTTTTGTCAAAAATATAAATTGATGTAATAATGTATTTTTAAAAATTAAGTGTAAATTTTTCAACAATAAGATTCTCTTTGTAATTGACCTGTCTTTTTTATAATATATTTTACCTGTTCATGTTGGTAATGCTTTCCCTGCCAGATGTGATAATCTAATTTGCATTTTAGCATGACTCACGACTGGTATGACCCATTGTGGTTGTGTCTTGGGTATTGTAATAAATCAACCCGTCTTATTGTCAAAATTAACATGTTACTACAACAGATGCTATTTTCATTGCTGCATCATGATTTTTTCATGACATGACTCCAGGCTTCAGTGAACAAAGAGAAGACTTATTGTGTCAAGATTTCAAATAATTTTGATGTGAATTAAAGCTTTTTTCTTGCCAAAATCTAGTATTAAAATTTGAAAAAAAAATCTTTTTGATAATGTTTTCCAACTGCTCACAGGATCTGACGGTAATGTGCATATTTTCCCATAAAATATTCTCTCAATTCTTTCTTTAAACCTGATTGTTTGAGCTGAGCCCCGAGTGTGGATTTGGAGGTGACAAAGGGAAGAACTTGGTTACGTGGTGTCTACCTGAAGTCGTTAGCTGAAGCAGAGGATACAGGTGAGAATGTCCAGAACACAAGGTGTAGACAGGTACAAAATGATGATCTACCTGTCTTGCTACTGTGACTGGAGGCCTCCCTGTTCAACAGATCGCCATTATGCTGGAACAGGGCCAGTCTTGGAGAAAGTGCACACAGCCTGAAGAGCACAGTATACTGAAAAAGGGCCAGTCTGCATTAAAGGGACGGCCCCTGAAGGGATATTTAATTCACATTCCAAGGTGTAGAGACGCGAAAAGAGTGATAAAGCTGTCTGCCGGGAGGTATCTTGCTGTTACTGAGAATAATATGTCTTGGGGTAACTTTATATTAAAGGGGATCTGAAATAGCTTATATAAATTAGCTGCTTGATAGAGGGAGTAGTGCTACTGTACCATAGAGTTAAGTGTGTGAAGTTGAGAACAGAGACAACTTTTTCTAATTCTTGTGAAAGGTGTTCAAGAAAAATCACATCCTGGTTAGTTAAAAAAAAATGCTGAGCTTGTCTAAATTTATATGTCTGCCATTTTTTGCCCCCAATTGGGTTTTAAAGGAATGAAAGTTGATGGCCTGCAGAATCATTGTCTATTTCATTGTCCACTTTTATCCTAAATAACTATAAACAGTTGACTAGTGTTTTTCTCTTTGTCTCTGTTTGATTCAAGATCTTTGATGACTGGATACTAAAATGTTCACAGAGAAAGTGTGTATGTATTTGTGTGTTATCACATGTTAATTTTTTAATTTTAAAATTTCAACAAATAGTTTGAGAAAAATTCACTTTCAATCCAATCAGATCTTCACAACCTTTTTAACATTTTCAATTTATAAGATTTCACAGTTTTATATTTTGAATACCTCTGTTTGAAGAGCAGCCACATACACTTTAATGAGGATTATTTGTGATTTCTAAATATTTTCAGTAGAAGCTCGCAGCTATGAGGTATTTTACCTGTAGAACCTGACATGGTAGTGAGAATATTTGGTACAGCCCTTCTGCAAAATATATGTGTGCAAATTTTAGCATCTGTAGATAAAGTTCATATTTATTTCTGGCACAGGATGATGCAGTGGTTAGTGTGTCAGTCCAGTGATCTGCCAGCCTTGGCAATCATGGTTCGAGTTCCGTCCGGATACCTCTCTCTCCTTTGACCACGAGACTGAATAGTCTCATCGACTTGGCGTTGGTGCCACTGTGGTGATATATCGGCTGAAAGATTGCCAAAATGTTGGATGAAAACCATGTAAAATCCAAAATCATTCACTCACTCACTCAAAATTATTTCAGTTCAAATGGCGTCATTGTCCTGGGATCTTCCCATCCATGATTCATTTCATACCATGGCGGTTGAGCTCGGGTTAGAGTTTTTGTCAGGTACAGACTTGACGTCTGTCAGAAAGTTGTGGTCAGCTGACATTTGTTCTGACCAGATATGGTTCCTTCATTATGGTGTAGAGCAGAGAGATTAATGTTAATCCTTAGGAATCAGCACTCACGAGAGATTTAGTTTTGTTATCAGAACAGTCTGGACCTGAGTGATTAGAACTAACTAAATATGGCCAACAGGAAGTGGGTAAAATTCAGATTGAACTTGAATAAATTGTTACGTCAAGTAATTACTCACGTTTAAAGTAAAACGAAAGTGTAAGGTATTTAAAATTGTAATTCAGTTTATTCATGTTTATGGAAGAATGCATGAAACATCTGTACTATAGTTCTTTGGTTGTGTGTGACAGGTATTTTAATTAATATTCATCAATTCATTACTTGCATCGAATATTTTGCTCTCTATCTAAATATATATATATATAATATTTTTGATTTGACAAGTGCTTCTGTTTAAGTGTCATCTAAAACTCCTGATAGGAATCCGAACTCAAAATACAATAGTTTATTCAGTGACTCAAATGTAGAATTTGATAACGCAATTTTTGTACTAATCAGATCTCCGGTGAAGTTAATTGAAAGTATATATACGTCAGTTGATACATTGTTGTACAGGTTGATGAGCAGAATACCGGTATTGATTGAGAGTTTGTAGAACATTATTATTTTGGCCGGCAGGATGGTACAACATGTGGATTTGTCTCTACCAATACAATAGCAGAAATAAATCATTTGTTCACTGGTATGCATGGGACAGTCTCTCTAATGTAATTTGCTCGTAAACTTCAGGCGGTGATCTCGCACGAGGTACCAATTCATGGCCGTTGCTTACCCTTTCAGTGTTACTGCTCCCAAAGGGCTATTTTCCATTATTTGTACTTCTAAGAGGTTTTATGTTGTTATTTTATGACTGAGTTTATGTCGTTTGGTACATTTGGTTTTGTTAAGTTATACAAAAGTGGTTTACAGGTAAAGGATGTCCTTGTTAGAACAGGTTCCCTCGATGTAGAAATCAGCTTGACCCATGTGTGTCAGTTCATAGGCCGGTCCAGGAGTTTTGAAAGAGTGGGAATCCAGACTGAGAACTCTCGACTTTAAGGGTGGGTGGGGAGTGGTGGTGCTGTTCTATTGAATCCAGTACAATAATAAATAAATAATTTTCGAAGGGAGGGGGGTCCTGACTGCCGAGTCTTGTGGTGGGGCTATTTTAACTTTTAAAGGTGGGGTTGGGGGGATGTCGGACACCCTAGATCCCTTTGGTTCTGTCAATGCAGTTAAACCCCGAACTTTCAGCAGTGCAGAAAGTTTTAAAATTTCATGTCATTACATGTAGTTTTTTAGGCAGGTCAGAGTCTTGTTGGAAGTGGCATAGCTGTGTCGTTGTAACTTTTGAGTTGACTTGCTGGCTGCCCCATTACAAGGTTGTTTTGTTCATTTCTTGTGGATCGTCTGCGTGACTGCAGCTCATAACCCGGAACAAGAATATGTAAATCGTTGGTGTAAATGAGTAGAGATTGCGGTGCTGGAATGAACATGAATTTGACTGAAAACGCCCACAATATTTTATTGCATATGGAAACAACACTTTATTCATGTCAATAGACTGTATAATCTTAAAATGGATATTTGGAAACAAGATTAATATAGTCTCTCTATATCACATGCAGGGAGCTTACTGAATTGGTAATTTTGCTGAAAACAAGTAAATATCAACTCCATGAGAAGCCTGTAATAAAGAATTAGATGTATGGCCGGTGATATAACTGTATAGTAAACATATATTTGAAGGATAGTATTTTTAATTTAGTATTTTTATGAGTACTGGTACAGTTTTCTTTTAGTTTGGTTGAAAGTTTAGGCTGGTAGTATACAAGGAAGCAGACACGTTTGTGTATAAGAAGCAGCTTGGTGTTCAAAGTGAATTATTTGTTTTCTTGTTTCTTTGATTTTGAAGCTTCATGGAAAAAGGAAACTTTATGTGCTTAAATTCAAATGGTGATAACTCCTCATTTAAGAAAATTTAGTTATGTAGTAAATGGAAAACTGCTGACTCGTCAGTTTGTTCATGTTGAAAGTAACACTAGCTTCTGTGCATTGAATTAACTGCTCGTTTAATTGTCAAGTCACAGTCTTGTAACATGAAAATCTGTACAGAGTAGAAATCAGGTGATACGTTTATTGTTCAAATTATTTGACATTTGACCTTTGGGCTGTCCGGGATGACTAAGACGTTGGGCCCCGTAGGCTATGAAGGTGAGCTAGAGAACAGATAAGAGAAATGCTTAACACTACAGGTCATGGAGTTTATCAACTCAGAAATTCTCTGTATGTGAAGAAACGAGTGACCTTACTTTCAGTTTCCTTTAGAGCGAATGTACAGTTAAATATTTCATGTAATGTTTAGTACCAAAATATATCAGAATCGTGAGCCTGTGTATTGAAACATAATGAGTCATGTTAATATTGGAATATATACATTTATCACTGGTGTTCTGAATTAATATGAGATAGTTTGGGAAGTTTGTTAATTAATAAGTTTTGTAATTTCAATTAAAAGTTTAATCAAAAGTTTGATACTAACATCGACTGATGTTATATTGATTTGGGAATAAGAGTTTGTTTCTTTCCACAAATCCAATAACATTTTTAGTGGAAGGAACAAAACCAGTAATTACTGAAAGTGGGTACTCCCTCCTTTTACATTAATTAGCATAATAATTAATAACCGAGAGGAAGGAGGATGAAAGGTTAATCAGGGTGAAACATTTAAAAGCTTTTCGTCTCCGTGGAAACATCTGTCCTTGTTGAGCCTGTTCTGCTGCTATTGTTGAACCTGGTTTCGTGCACAAAGGAGCAATGCAAACAGAAGCAGGTGACTGCGGAGGGGAGTGGGGGTGGGCGGGGTGTACACTACAGAGGAGGGGTGCAAGGGAGTGCATGACAGCTGTGCTTTCATATTTAAAAAAAAAATTTTTACGTTAATTTTTGATATTTCAATTAATTTGGTTCAAAGATTCAGTTTCTTTTGATATGGGTGTTTTTGGTTGACCATGCATTTTTCATGGTATCCCGAGATGTCTAAAAACAAGGGCTGTGTTGCATGTCTATGTCTAGGAGGGCGCCACTATTGCTGTAGGTAATGGTCTTAATGTCCTGTAACTCGTACCCCACAGCCAATGCTATGTTTATTGGGAATTCACTCAGTGATGGTGGCTTGTCACACAATACCTACATAGTCGAGGAGCTTGGCTAGCTTCAATGAGTCTCATTAATGTTCTTTGTTGTGGCGGAGCCGACTCCCACGAAGTAGATGAAGCAATTAACGTACACATCTCTGTCATCAACTCCCTGCTGTGGGAAAATGTTCTGTCTCTGATGCTGTAGTAACACAACCTGAAAACTAAATAGACTTATCATTTCTTACTTCACAAATTAATAATTATTCATTAAGGATTTCATTAGGCAGTCATAAATATATATTGTTCCTGTACATGTTTCATTTAAAATTTCAATTTTTAGAATGTAAATTTTGTGAATGGTCACTTAAAACATTTAAGAATCATACATGATTGTAATTGTTTAAAGCACTTTTCTTAAAATTGTTATTTTACTTTTAGAAATGTTCATTGTAAATTTTAAGCTGCAAAATATTTGTTTTTGAATATTTTGAGGGCATTCAATATGATTGTTTTGGCAAATTGATTTAAATAGGTGTTTCAAAGTTTCAAATTTTTTTGATGACCCCCATTATTTGCAACAGTCGAGTGTGTTTGCCGCCAGAGTGAATCTTTTTAAGAATGTGTCATCTGATGCATGCTGCGGTTGTGTTTGAGTTGTACTTTGCTCGCTTTGGGAGAATGAGGCCCACTGCGACGAGGCCAGCGCTGTGCCGGTTATTGGCGAACAGGCAAACCTTTCTGTTGACACTCTACCTGGTGGAGATATCGTGCATACATAGCTGTCCTTTCCGTCATTTTAATGAATAGCAATGAGCCTGGAGACTCACGAGAAGATTGTAGCTACACAAATACAGCATGTAGGTTTAACAAGTTCATGACAAATCATTAGTTTAATTGAAGCTTGTACATGTGATCACTGCATAGTGTCCATATATTCTGCCTAACAATGTGAAGGTAGCTGTTGGTGGCCTCCATTTGGAATATTAGATCTTGTGACGGGACATATGATCTGCAGATAAAGTGAAGGGTGTGGTCGTTTATCATTGTCGGTCAGTAACTCATGACAACTAACCATAATGTGCTTCCTTTTCAATATATAAATCTATATTTAGAACGAGAGTATGTTGACTGAGCTATGGTTCATATGCATGGATAGCTGTATTCAGGGCTAGGCTTTGATAGTGGGGGGGAAAGACGCTGGTTACTTGTTTGACGAGTCCAACTCGGTTTGATACTAAACTGGAGTACATTCCTGTCCATAGAGCACAGATTTAAGCTTCAGTCAGGTGGAATAATTATATATTTACATGAAAATGATTGTATACACTGTCAATAAAAACAGGGACTGCTTTTTGTATCTGAATTCAGAACTCTATCATGGCTAGATTATACTAGATCTTCACGCATACTGCACATGAACCTTGCGGGATTAAGATTTGATTTTAAAGTAACCATTATACATACTTTCTGCTATCTGAAAGTCAACCTGAAAGGTTGGATGATCTGCAAGGGATTTTTCAGAATTAAAACGAGATACCGGACTGTATATTAAATATATGTTGAGTAATGTTCTTTTTTTATGATTTGTCGAACACTGAAATCTGTAAGTGAACCCTCAAAATGAATGATCAATTGAGATTAATAATAATATTTTAGATGATTTGTTGTGAGTGTGGATTGTTTTGTTTGTAACACCTGTTGTCTTTTATTTACTGCCGTTTTGGTGAGTTGGTTAAACTGTTAAACTGAATTTAGTATTTTGTATGGTGAGTATATATAATATATATATATTTATCTTAGCATTTGGTACACTGCAAAATTTATATCACGTTATTTCTTGTTACTTATGTTTGTTTGTTTATTAATTACTTTGTGGTTTGCAATAAACTAACAAATTACTAATAAAAATTGAAATTAATGACATTTTGTTTTGTCCTTTTTCTATTAATTTTCATCTTTGTGATGAAAAAAAATGACGAAAAGCTTTAGATAGTTTGAGGTTCTAAAGCTTTTTATCATCTTAATATTGGAGAGCTGAATGGGCTCCCGTACCGATAATTTGTGATAAAGTGACAAGTTGATCTACCATGTAATCTGGCAGCCATATTGATTTTCGGTGTCCCACGTGGGTCATGTTTTGATCTACCGAGACATGGAGTCCTAGCATCATGGTGACAGAGACATCGGTGATGTTACTGAAAGAATGCTGAAAATTTTGTTAAATCAAATATTCCCTGATGCAGTAGACTTGATTTTAGTCTCCCTTGGATCAACAATGTTGTCATCAATGTACATCAGCTCCAGCTGCTTAATTCCCATTGCTGCCATGTTTAATGGGCCTGTCAGAGTATTGACAACCCCTGGGGTACTATTTGAAAGGAGGGTTCCGTTCAGCTTGAACAGTTCTTGTATTTTGTTGCTAGAGGGAAACATGCCACCCGCAAAGACGTGTTTAGATATAGCATTCAGAGTTCTATTTGTAGCTCATGTGCTGCTGCAGAGCTTGACAGATGTAATGTCTGTAGCAGCTGCAGAGAGAGGGAAATGTTGATGAAATGTGCTTGATAACCGGGTATCTTGCAGACATCTCAAAGGTTGGTGTCATCTGGTTACTTATGGTGTCACACACACACACACACACTCGACATACTACCATACAGAATCTTCAGAAATGATTGTGGTACCTTACACTATCTGCGCCCGTTCTCGATGCTGTTGCAAGCAAACCAATTGGCACACAATCCAGGTTTGAAAAATGTTACAAACTTTTTATTGATCACCAAAGTAATAAAGTGTTTTAGATGTTTGATCCAAAGAATCGATTATATTGGACAAATCATAGTTTCCTAGCAATATCTGTACCTTTCAGGAAAGTTACCCTAATCAAACATAAACTTCAAATAGTAGATTTCATTGTTATCATTTCGTGAAGTAATAAAAGTGCTTGAAATAGACTGTTATTTCTCTGATACATTATCAAACAAAGTTATGTTCACTAAACTACTGGTAGCCAGATTTAACCACTTAGTGACGGGAAATATTTTCGAAAAAAGTGCCAAATGATGGGAAAGTATGTGGAAAGACAGAAGTTGAAATTTTGTCCAGTATTAACGAAATGACGTGCCCTCGCGAGCATTTTATTTTGTGAGATTTGGAAGGTGCACATACATGCAGTTCATGAGACACATGACAAAATGCTCCGCTGCACTGTTGTTAATTTACTGCATGCATTGTATGCATGTATGCTAATGTATGAATGAATGCATGATTATTGAAACAATTAAAACAATGTGACAAAAAGCACAATGTCAGAATACAAAGTACAGTCCTGTAACCTGCCATCCCTCTGTAATCAGTTGCAAGCTTAGGATGGGTGTGTTCAGTTAGGTCACAGTGCAGGGTTTTCTTCCACCTCATATTCTAAATGAACAAAGAATACTAAGAACACAAACATTGAACTTGGACCAAGATTTGGCCAGATTAATGCTGCCATTAAACAGTGTTAATGGGTCGCAGTCATTTCATAGTAATGGCAGAATTTCTGCTGTATATATCTGAAGCCAGTTTGACAATTTATGGACATACTTCGTTTCGTGGAGTGGTTAGTGTGACCCAGTAATCTGGCAGGCAGTTGAGAGTTCGAATTCTGCTTGTGCGGCCTGGAAGTGAGACCATGAATATGTGACATGCTGGTGGTTTAGCTAAGACACTGCACTCGCCCATTGAATAATTACATTATCCGTCTTCATGAGGATGATATAACGGCTTCATGGAACTACTGAAGTTGTGGAATATCTCAATAGCAAGCTCTGTTTTAGCTGTCAGACTTGATGCAGGGTATTTTTTGTTTGGGTTTGCATCACAGTTTGCTGGTCAATTTTTGCTGATTAATAATCAATTGCTCATAAGATGATGAGCAATCTGCACCAAATGTTAATCTGTTTTGTCCAGAGGTGCAAAACTCCTAATAAAAAATTTCAGAACCAAAAAATACCCTGTGATGTTTGTTTGACTGAGTTGCTTCATTATGGTGGTATTGACGAAAGGTTGTTGAAATCATACATATTGAACATAACCTCACTGACCTTTTGACATGGATTTGAACCTCCATTGATTTTTCGGTCTTCATGTCCTTGGGATACCATCAGCATTCAGCTGTGGACATCTGCAATGATTCTTGGACACCAGTGTCAGTGGAGATATTTCCATCAGTGCTGAGGGCATTGGATTTCAAAGAGTTCATTCCTGTCTTAACCAATTTGATATGACTTCAAATGGGAACAAGCCAACCCCAAGTCACAGTTTGTCATCACTTTCAATGCAAAGCTTACTTGTTTCCATTCCAAGTCATTCTTCTTTATGTGTCCTTTTTAGTATTTTAGCAGTCTTTTAAAGTTGGATACGTGTTCCCAAGCTCAAGATAGGGTCGGTGCGTTCTGTGCCAAATAAATCCCATAAACTATAA